>JAYMFT010078732.1:0-14361 GCA_038088735.1 Panulirus argus
ACAAATCCAGAATATTAGGAGAATGGTCATAGCGATCAGGTATATGGGTAGGGTGGGAGATAATTTGCTCTAAGTCACTGAGAATGGAGAATGTGAGGGCTTCGATCCCTCCACTGTCCGTATGGGAGGAATTCAACCATTCCCGATGATGAAAGTTGAAATCCCCGAGGTAGAGGATCTCAGCTTGCCCTTTTCCACTCACTTGGCACTTTGCCTTTCTCTATTGACATCTTGAACAGTATTTCAGGAGGTCTCTCTTGTATATATCTCTGCACATCTTCAGCACATAAGGTGAAATTTCAGGCAGGACTATGAGCCTTGTATGAATTAAGACACTTAAGTATTCTGTTTATGTCTTTTCTAGATACTTCAGTGTTTTCTAAGGCCTCCTCTCCATCCCATCTCACTGGTGATGGGTCTGTAATGTCTCTCAAAGTGAAAATGCATTTGAACTTGTTATTAAGTTCCTCAGAAATCTTTTTCCCTCCGAATCCCTAAATCTGATTAGCTTCTATTTAACTGATAACCTACATCTGACTCATCTATGGAAAAGCTTTGGATTTTCATCTGCTTTATCCACAGTATTCTTTTTAAAATTTTTCTGTTCATCTTTTCTTATTTGGCATCATACTCAGTCTTTGCTCTCTTATACCTTGCATAAGCTGGCTGGCTGGAATATCACCTGTATCTTTGTCACTGAAATCCTGAAACTCCCTTGCTATTGGATATCTTTGATTAAATCATTCTCCCCTCCTTCTTAATGTTCCCTCTGTATTTGAGGCTAGAGGCACACATGTTCCCTTTCACTCATTTTAAATTTCACAGATCCTTTCACTACAATACCCAGGTTCCTGGCTTTCCCAATCTATGTTACCATAGAAATTAAGTTCTGTGTAGTTTCCACTATCTTATCTCATCCACAAGTCCTATCTCATCTCTGCTCTTTTAACATGATCAAACTTAAGCTTTTCATGGTCACTTTTTCCAAGAGGTTTATCATATATGATATTTTCAAAATCCATGCTAGTCTTTATGAAGATAAGATCTTGTAATGAGGGTAAATCAGTTCCTCTCATCCATGTATGTTTGCTGACATACTGTTATAGAAAATTTTCTTGCACGCACACCAGGAACTTGTGTCTTCATGGTTCCCTGTCATTATGAGCATCCAAATCCTGCCAGTCTAACTCCTTACAATTGAAATCCCCCTTTATCAGTACTTTACTTTCTCTAAGAAGGGCATGTTTTACTGCTTCATGTACCATCCTGATTGTTTTGCCTTTGTTGTCATTGTATATTTGTTCTGGATCACTGAACTTCTTTAGAGGATTATATATCATCAACACCACTATGTGCTTCTTTTTGACAGTTACCCTTCCTATTGTGTATTGTATGAATGGGCCATCTACTACTGTTTCCTAAAAATGATCTCTTATTAGGAGAGCCAAACCTCCTTCTCCTTTGTCTTTTGTTCCCTTCTTACCATCATGTACCCCTCTAAAGTGAAAAGTCAACTTTTTTTCCACAATTCCAACAATATCAGGAACATTTTCTCCTTATACAATGCTTGAATTACAACTCTTTACCATGTACCATTAATCTGAACTCTTTACCATGTACCATTATTCCCAGCTCCTTACCACGAACTATTGATCCATCAGCATTTTTGTGCAATACTTCCAATGTACCATTGCCATTGCCTCTCTGCAGTATTGGCAGGGTTGGTCTGTCTTCATGCCTCATTTGGCATTTTCTGTTTTTTGCTTCCTGATCATATTCTTTGCTTTTTTCCCCTCTCTTCCTTTGATTTAGCATGCTTGATAAATACTCTACTAAATTCCACTTTGTTTTAGAATTTCTTAGCTTTTCATAGTACTTCCTGACTAGATGACTTCAAATCAAACAACCATAATATATTTAGATTAAAACCCCCAAGTCTTTCTTATACCACAGAGATTGCATCTGGTGATTCTTTTCCCTCTATTAACCCTCTAATGAACATTTCTGTCTTTCCCCTTTCCCCTTTATTTGGTGTAAGTTCTTCATCCAGTCCAAAAATACTATATATAACTGAGTAGCTGGCAATTTCCAGTAACCATTGACCCTAAGATTTTAAGCCACTATATCCTTCATTTATCGTACAGAGTCCGCAAAAAATCCTTGTCCGCCTCCCCATACATTTTCAAAGGCAATATCACACTTACATTTTAGTTCTTTTGTCATCTCTCCTTTGGCCTTTATCACCATCTGCAGAAGTCTGGGCATGGAATTAGTAAAATTCCTGGAGTATTCTAGGTCAGAATTTGGGTCCATTGAGTCTTGATCTCCTGAATGAGATGAGGCACTGATGAGATGTTGCTGGAAGCATCTGCCTGATTATGCATTCTGACTGCCCAGTGCACCAAGAAATCTCATGTACCCACATTTTCTTGCTTCCAGGCAAGAATTTAGGCTTTCTCCTCCATAGAAAGGAAAGAGCCAGCCATCTTAAAGTACAGTTGGAAGAAATACATTGTCTAGAAGCAAAACTCCCAAAATGAAGTGGCATCCAGGAAGGGTAAAGAAAGAACATCCTTTCCTCAACATAGCCTGAGAAAAACTGAATCAGGTTGCTGGTGCTCACACCATTAGAAATACTAGTCTCAGTGACCAAATGTATGGTGATTTTGCCCTGAGAGCATTTTATGCTTGTACCCACAATCAACCTTAGCCATGTTGCACCAAGAAATCTCATGTATACCCACATATTCTTGCTTTCAAGCAAGATTTCAGGCTTCTCCTCCATAGAAAGGAAAGAGACAGCCATCTTAAAGTACAAGTGGAAGAAATACAGTGCCTAGAAGCAAAATTCCCAAAATGAAGTGGCAGCCAGGAAGAGTAAAGAAAGAACATCCTTTACTCAAGATAGCCTAGGTTCACAGAATCAGATTGCTGGTGCTCACACCATTAGAACCACTAGTCTCAGTGACCAAATGTACAATGAAATCACCTTGAGAGCATCTTATGCTTGTTCTCACAGTAAACCTTAGCCGTGTATTGCTTTTAAAGATATATTTGGGGGCGGATAATGTTTTTTGCTACTTGCTAAGGAACACTGCTTCCCTGAAGAAGCATTCTTCCTCTATGGCTGTGGGCCTGTTGTTTCCCTGAAGTACAGCTCTCCATTAATAGCTTAAATAGGTGATGTTTCAGTAACCATGAGGAAAGTTATCAGTAAATTTTTGAAGATAAACTTAGGCTATATTTTGTCAACACTTCCATAACCACTTCACTCACAGCATTACTCTTACATTATGGTACATGTTGATTCATGCATCACACAGAGTCAAAAATACTCGCTGTCTGCAGAGCAGTGTGCACCCCGGCATTACCAGCTGAGGAATAATGCTTTCACCACGGGACCCTGCTTCCCCTAAAGGAACGCTGTTCCTCCACTGCTACGAGCCCATTGTATTACTAGTATACAGTTCTCTGTTAATAACCAAATAAGAAATGTTGAAAGAACAGTATGGTAAATTTATAGGTAAGCTTTTGAAAATAAATGTGGGTTATGTTTTATCAATAGTACTGTACTCGCTTCACACCACAGTACTCATACATTACAAACCATGTTAACTCATGCATCAGTCATTGCAAACATTTGACTAAGTCTGTGAACTACAGGAAGTCTAAACTTGTGTAAATTTATAAAATTGTTCATACAGTGTATCTGTGGGCTGTCATAAACCATCATAAACCTTTTTATAAATATGTTAATGTTAACTGATAAATGTAAGTGGCTGAATGCAGAATAAGCGAAGCGCAATGGGGTTTTAGGAAAGGTAGGGGATGTGTGGATCAGATTTTTGTGGTAAAGATGACCATGGTAAAGTAATTAGCAAAAGGTAAGAAGTTGTATGCAGCTTTTTTGGATCTGGAGAAAGTGTATGACAGTTTCAAGTGGAATGCTTTTTGAGATGTGTTAAGGATATATGGGGTAGGGACAACTGTTGGATGATGTGAAAGCCATCTATAGAGGAGTAAATGCTTGTGTAAGAGTTGATGGAGAGTTGAACGAAAGTCTTGGGATACATGTAAGTGTGAGGCAGTACTGTGTGATGTCACCATGGTTTTTTGATATATATATATATGGATGGAGTGATAAGAGAGATGAAAGCAAAACTAAGGAAAAGGGGTGCAGAGATGTAGTGTGGTAGTGAGATATGGTGGATAGTGACAAGCCTGTTTGCAGATGATTCTGTGTTGTTTGCTGAGAATGAAGAGGAATTGCAGAAGGTTGTAAGTGTATGCATAGGCAATTGAAGATAAAGTAATGGTGTTTGAAAGGAAACAGAGTGAAAGTATAGATTTTATAAAACTATATAAAGTGAAAGAATAAAGTGTATGAAATTGTGCTTTGGATAAGGGAGGAGAAAGACTGGAAGAAGTGAGAGAATTTAAGTATTTAGGAGCTGTTTTGGGTAAGTTTAGTGATATGGAAGGAGAGATAAGGGAGAAAGCAGTACAGGGTAGAAGAATCATTGGGTCCCTTAATAGAATAATGAAAGGTAGAGATGTATGTATGGAAGTGAAGAGAGGATTAAGGGACAGCATAGTCCTCCCAACCCTGACCTATGCAACTGAAACATGGACATAGAATGAGTCACAGAGGTCAAGAATCCAGCCTGTGGAAATCAGCTATTTGAGAAAAACATGTGAAGTGACTAGATGGAATGAAGAAAGAAATGAAGGGGTGTGTGAGAAATGTGGTATGGCTGGGAATGGAAAGGGAATTGATTGTAGAGTGGTAGAATGGGTGAAACTTTGAGGTGGTTTAGGCATGTGGAAAGAATGCTCGACTGGGAGTTTACAAGGAATTTATGATAGTACAATTAGAGGGGTTGGTGTGAGAGGAAGACCATCTGTGATATGGGCAAATAGGGTGGAGGAATACTGGAGGGAGGGAAATGGTGGAAGAATGTGTGGAATGGTATATGCAAGGGAGATGTGTAAGGACAAGTATAAGTGGAGACTCTTTTGCCATGGCCACCCCTTAATGGGAGTTCCCAGAGGGAATGGGTGTCAGAGATATAGATTAGATAGATAGATCCTTCATCTACAATACCTCCATACTGACACCAAAATCACCTATTTGCAGGACTTATTACTAGTCTTTCACAAAAACAAGACAAGACTGCTGTATTTTGATAGTGAATATGTAAGTTTCCATGTTTACTTTTATGTACAAGTAAACAGAAGATTACCAAATGTCTATCTTATTGTATTTGATATCAATTTTGGTTTCATCTTATATCATGGAGGACTAATAGTGAAGTTTTAGTAGGCTAGCCTTGGCTATTATATTGAGAGGACTACAAATGGAAGGGATTATTTTGTGTATAAAGCTCAACTGTGATTAGAATTCTTTCTTCTTCTATTCTTCTTTGTTTTATATCAACTGGACATCTCTGTTTCTTTTATTTCTTTTTTGTGGACTTACCGGCTATGCACTTCAACATCATGGAAATGTTATTCCTGAGAGTCACCCCCTAATTTTAGACTGAAACTCATGTCTCAAAAATTTGACTCATATGGGTATATATGGTTATAAAAGATTTACTTCTGTCGAGCTCCTCGTTAACTAATCTTTCTAATTTAGATGCCATCCACCTTGCAGCTAAGATCATCATATTTGGTTTATTAACCTCTGTGCCTTTGCCTATCGTTATTATCTCCCTGTTTACTAATAATCAGTGACCCTGTATGCCCTGCACTTTTCTGAAATTCTCATCTACTGGACAATGAATTATGCTTATTGCTCTGTCTCTGACTGTAAATACTATCCTACCTACAGTTCCACTCAGTGCTCTGGGCACTTCAATTTCAGTTTCCTCAGGTTCCTGTCCCACTACATTAGTTAGCATGCTCCAAGTCTGTTGCCCAGTCCAAAAAAATAGCAAATCCCTCTCTATTATTTTCAGAAATATCTATATTCAGTGTATTCAGTGTTACAAGCATTAACTCTAGTTCAACATTCTCTAGCACATCTTGAATAGTCCCTTTTGACCTTTCCTACTCTTGAATCATTCTATCTTCATTTCCCTGATTACATTCTTTATCAGCCTTTCAGTTGTTGCCAATCTGTATTTATGATCATTCATCTTAATTTTCAATTCCCTTAGGCCCTCTTTCATTTCATTTTTTCCATCTCTTTGTACATTAATCTGTGGGTTTGGGTTTTCATTATTTCAGCCAACAATTCCAAACTTTTGTTCTCTTGTGTTACATGTTTTCTCCATTTCTCTAACTAAGTTTCTTTGAATCTTGTCACAGTTGCCTGAACTTGATATGCTCCGTTATCTAAATCCATTGCCGGCTAATATGAAACTGAATAGAAGAGTAAAATGAATTACTTTAGTATGTATTAAGCAGGTATAATTTGAATCTCTTTAGTTGTTTGCTTTCTGGACTAATTTGGACCAGTTACTATATATATTGTTTTCTTATTTTCTTGTTTCAAGCAGTTAAAAGGTCTCAAACTGCTCCTGATAATAGCAAGAAAATAGTGGAAGTAAGTGTGAGTCATAGGTTGGGGGACGGGGGTTCTGGAAGTACTGAAGAAAGCATGGAAAGAGAATGTTATCTGGGAGGGCAAAAATGGGTATGTTTGAAGGAATAATAGTCCAAACAATATTATATGGATGCGAGACATGGGTTGTAGATAAAGCTGTGTGGAGGAGGGTGGATGTGTTAAAAGTGAAATGTTTGTAGACAATATGTAGTGTGAGGTGATTTGATCGAGTAAGTAATGAAAGGGTTTGAGAGATATGTGGTAATAAAAAAGGTGTAGCTGAGAGAGGAGAAGAGGGTGTCCTAAAATGGTTTGATCATATGGAGAGAAAGAGTGAGAAAAGGTTGACAAAGAGGATATGTTTGTCTGAAGTGGAGGGGATAAGGAGAACGGAGAGACCAAATCAGAGATGGAAGGATGGAGTGAAAAAGATTTTGAGCAATCGGGGCCTGAACATGATGCAGGAGGGTGAAAGACATGCATGGGATAGTGTGAATTGGAACAATCTGGTATACTGTGGTCAAAATGCTGTCAGTGGACTGAACCTGGGCATGTGAAGCATCCTGGGGCCTAGATGTGGATAGGGAGCTGTGGTTTCAATGCATTACTCATGACAGCTAGAGAATGGATGTGAGCAAATGTGGCCTTTCTTCATTTGTTCCTGGTTCTTCCTTGCTTATGCAGGAGGTGGAGATCAATTATGAAAAGAACATTTATGTAGGTAGTTAGCTCTTAAATAGATTTTATCCAAGGAATAGTTTTGAACAAACTACTTTGTGTTTCTATCAAGTTGTTTATATTTTACTTTCAGAATATTTGGCCACAGAGACTCTTATTTTCATCAACTTTAATGCATTTCATAACTACTACCCAAGTCAGCCTCTCACAGTATTTGTTGCTTGGAGATCCATTATATGCCAGTATTTTAAGCTTTTGCTTTGTTATGAGTGGCAACACTCTGGGAATTTGATTTGAAAACTGATGTCTTCTCACTTCCATTGTCATTAGAAACCTAGGAAATTGCACAATCAGACTTGATATTTAGTATTCATATCAATCAGGGGCCCATTCCTGCTCAGTTTGTCCCCTTTATATTACATAGTAGTCCTGCTGGAATGATGACCATTGATCAGTAGTTTCAAGCAAGCAGTTGAATTTCAGGAGATTTAAGTGTAGGTGTGAGAAGCTTAATGCCTCCTCATACAAAAATTACATGAGTTCTTCAGTTATTCCCCGGCCATAGCATTAGGAGGATATCAAGGCAGTCTTGAACAAGCTGTCATAGTTTCTTAGGCTTATGTATGCTATCTATATTAACCATGTCCTCAGTCATTGTATTCCAATCATCCATCACTCCATTACATCTTTTCTAACAAGTTTCTTGCATAATTTCATGTTATCTCCTGTAGTTGCTGTATTTGCACAGCTTTCAAATAACTGTTCACTGTCTCCATCATAGATCTGTTTTAAAACTTAGAGGCTTTGATCAGGTAACTCCTTACTCTTTTTTATCATCCAAGGTATGCAAATTTAAAGCCTGTTGCATTTCCCTATGATTCATCTCATTTTTTTTCCCTCCTGTGTACAATTTCTTTCAGCTCTTTATGGTGACCAAAATTGACAAGCATATTCTAATTTTAGCTTTATTTAGCATACGAAGAGCTTACTACCATACCAGTGATGCAACTGTTCACCAAGCTACTGATGGGGACAAAGACTAGAATGGTCTATTTTGGGACGAACATCTGAAGGGCAAGTTTGAAGAGGCCAAGAAAATGATTTGCAAGCTGGCAGCAGATGAACTGGCATATTATGACAAGTCCCAACTGACAGCAGTGGTGATTAACTGGAGTAAGGATGGCATTGGGTTTCTCATTCTCCAGCAGCACTACTTATGCATCCCTGTGGAGATGCCATTCTGTTGAAAGGGCTGGTGGTGCCTGGCCTTGTGTGGTAGTCATAGGTTGAGTGATGTCGAAATGGGTTATACAGCAAAGGAAGGAGAGGCACTGACTGTGGTGTGGTGTCTATAGAAGGCCTAGCTTTTTCTGCTGGGGTGCCCTAACCTCCTGCTGGTAACAGATCACAAACTGCTCATGAAGTTGTTTAGAGACTGAACATTTAAGAATGTGCTCAACCCCTGACTCCTCTGTCATAAAGAGAAGACCCTTCAGTATCACTTCACTATCAAATACGTCCCTGGGAAGGCCAACAGCATGGCAAATGCGCTTTCGTGCTACCCCACCCTCACAGTGCCGCCAGAGTAGGAGGACATAGCCAATGGGGAGGGGGTAGCTATGGTGGCTGCCACGGTCACAGGGTTTGGTGACAGGGATATAGTGATGGATTACGTCACAGCAAAGGAGTTGGCAGAAGGGGATCAGACTTACCAGTGTCTGCTCTGTCATGTCAGGGCCAGAGACTGGTCTGAGAACAGGAGGCAAGAGATGGCATACCTACGGCCCAACTGGCAGGTGAGGGATAGACTTGCAATCATTGAAGACCTTGTAACATACACTTACGATGGCTCCCACGTCAGTTTAGTAATTCCCGAGTCACTAAGGCACTGGGTGGAAGCCCATTTGCATGGAGGACACCAGGGGCCAGACAGACCATGTATTGGCCCGGGATGGAGGTAAACCTGAAGTACCATCGAACATCTCGTCTTGAATGCAAGAGAAATGCACTGTCACAGCCCCCAGAGCCGCTAGTTCTCATGCCACCTCCCGAGTTTCCATTCCAACAGGCTGTTATGAACCTGTTTCAGCTGGACGAGCACACAGCCTATGCAGACGGGCTGACATGGTGGCTTGAAGTGGCACATCTCCTTGGAAGTGTCACCTCAGGCATAGTTATAGCACTCCTGCTCACCTTCTTCAGGAGATGGGGTGCACCCAAGGAAATTGCCTCAGACAGGGGCACCAATCTAGACAGTGAGGAGATAGAAGCTTTCTACAAAAAATGGGGAATCATGGCCCTCATCTCCTCAGCCCACTTCCACCAGTCCAATGTATGTGCCGTAGAAGCTGTAAAGGCAGCCAGACGGATGTTTACAGGCAATATGGGTGTTAGAGGTATTCTGCACAACAGCAGAGTGACTCAGACTAGGCTCCAATATCTCAACACCCGCCTAAGAGACAGGGATATGTCACCCGCACAGCTGGCAGCATGAAGACAGTAGCAAGACAGTCACCCAGTGCCCTGGCAACATTGATAAACCAGTGATGGAGAACTGCTCTGCAAAACAGGAAGCAGGCCATAGCAGGAAGCCAGGCTTGCATTTAGGGCAGTTCAGCAGGTGACACCGCTATGCTGCCCCAGCAGTCCGTGAGCACCCCTGTCTGCATGCAAGACATCACTTTAAGGTGTGGGACATGTCGGGTGTGGTAGTGAAGGTGAAGCCACATAGACAAAACTCAGTGAAGCTGAACAACAGTTGTCACTTTCCTTGTGAAACCGATGTCACGTATGCCCCCAGGTTTCGCCAATCCCCAGAGCACCCATGGGTCAAGGGAAGTACCCACCACATCAGCTTTACCCCCCAGTTGTGATAATACCCAGCCTCAGGCAGCAGTGCTCTCACCATGTGAGACACCACCCTGCACACTTTCAAGATTATGTGTGTGGAGGCTCCTGTGAAGAGTGACCACTTTATTGTGCTATTATGCCATTATGTTCTGCTCACAGGTGAAGGAAGTGTATTGTTGCTGAGCAGTGATTTGTGTGTATATTTGCTTTTTTCCTTGTCAAATTTGTATTTTATTTTTTTTTGTTGTTTTCTTGTTTTACATTTTTGTTTTTTTTGTCACAAATTGTCACATTTAGTTACCAAAATCTCGTTAGGGGGTGTAGGGTTTAATGTGTGGTAAGATAGTTTGTTGGAGGGCAACTGGCCATGCTGGAATGCTCACCAGGTAGTTGGAGATGGGAGTCAGATTGGAGTAGAGGTAACACACCCTCTCTCCTGTGAAAGTATACTACTTTATAATAAAGTGAGAATGGATTGCTTACTTTCATTGCACCTCTTACACCTTGTAAACTCCCCATCTTGCATTCTTTCCACATGCCCAAACCACCTGAGAGTATTACATTTCATCCATTCTTCTACTCCATAATTCATTTCCTTTGCATTCCTAGCTATACCAGATTTTTCATACACCCCTTTATTACTTTCCTCGTTCTACCTAGTCATGCTACATGCTCCTCGTGGATGACTCATTTCCACAGCTTGGATTCCTAACCACTGTGACTTATCCCATATGTCCATGTTTTGGCAGCAAATGTCAGGGTTGGGAGGACTATGCTCTCTCTTAATCCTTTCTTCACTTCCATACTTCTGCACTTTGTTATTCTCTTAAGGGACCCAAGAACGCTCCCAAATACTTATAACACAGTTTGTTAAACTTTCTTCTCTTACTCAATAGGTGCTTTGCAAAATCTTTACTTTCACTCTGTTTCCTTTCAAGCACCATTACTTTCTTTTTCCTCTTATTTACCTTCAGTTGCCTGTGGCTAAATACATCGTAAAACACACAACCTTCTGTGACTCCTTACTCTCAGCAGACAACACAGTATCATCTGCAAACAGGCTTGTTGCTAGCCACCATGCTTCACCACCAGACTCCATTTCTACACAATGCCATCTTTCACATAGGTAATTTTTTCAGTAATCTTTTCCAGAACATTACACACTGCAGTCATTAGTGAGATCACTCTGTAATTCAGCACATGTACCTGATCTCCTTCCTTATAGTTAGGTATGACATTTACCACTTTCCATTCCCTTTGCACTTTGTCTCTCTTCTGTGCTTCAGCTTAAAAGATTCCTCTTTCCATCTATTTCATATCTCCAGTACTAAGTTCTATCAAATTAGTGTTTGGTTTTTAGGGTATATTTTTACTTGTCAATGATAAGATTAAGGAAAATGCAAATGCACTGAGTTATGTAAAGATCAGTTGATTACATTCAGCTTGCCTTTGATCCCCATTGATACCTGAACCTTGCTTTTTTCATTCATCCTTACACTTTTTAGCTGATTTATCCATAATAGTCTAACTACTTTAGTACAACAGAGGATAAATGGTGATCTTACGTAAGTGTTCCATGCAGCCATTTGATTTTGTAACATAGTTTTAGAAATCATGATGCTTACTTCTCCATGTGTTACTGAATTAACTATGATACTATTTGACAGGAAGGTGATATGGTGGTTTTAGAACATCCTTTGAGTGATGTAACTCTTGCGGGTGATGCAGTCCATCCACTACCCCAGACATTCCATCAGCTACTACAGACAATTGCTGATCTCATGATGCTTCTTCCTCCAGGCTCACCTTTACAGATGATGGCTGTTAGGTATAGTAAAAACTTTGTCCTCACTGAACCATACTGATTTGCTGTATTTTTGCTTTTTATATTCATTCATTAAGCAGTTCTTGTATAAGCAAATTTTTTAACCTATTTATCTCTATCTCTGATGCCTGTTCCCTCTGGGAACTCCCATCAAGAGGCTGGCCATGGTGAAAGAGTCCCCACTTATCCCTGTCCTTGCATGCCTCCCTTGCATACTCTGTTCCACACTTTCTGTCTGTCTATCTATACCTCTGATGCTTGTTCCCTTTGGGAACCCTTGCACAGCAAAAGAGTCTTCATAATTTTTTAATTCAATTGCCACTTCTTAGTCTTAAATGCCTCACCTTTAACAGGCCACTGGCAGAGGGCAACTCTAGCACAGTGTTTTCAAAGGCTCCTGTCAACTACTTCTACCTAATGTGTTTACCTAATGTTCCATCCATCTACAAATACGTAATGCTCACAGTTAATGTTTCTACCTACTCCTTCTGTCTAATGTTTGTACCTAATGTTCATGTCTAATGTTCTTACCTACTTCTCCTGCCTGTTGCTCCTACCATTTTGCTAAAAAGCACGGCTGGTGTATAGGACACACTGCAAGAAAATCTAGAGTTAGGAAGAATGAGTTGTGTGAGTTAATTGTTGTCAAATGTTATGTGTGACGAGGAGAGATTGTTTGTTTGTGGACAGAATGCCAGCAGTCCACATGTGGGCGAGGCAGAAAAAAAAAGAAAACAGCTACCTGGGCTAGAGAAGTAAAACTTGACAACTACTGAAGTGCTGGCTCACTATGCAGCAATCACTAACACTCCCAATACCCAGACAGGTTGTACTAATAATATACTTTCCTGGTTGATGGCCCACTCAGACAGTATGTAGTGGGAAGAGTGATTTTAGGAATAAAGTGCATAGTACTGTTAATTACTTGTAATCTTCCAAAGAATTTTAACAATCCAGAACAAGTATACAATGACAGCAACAAAGAACAGTTAGGTTGTGATGTTGAGTAGTAGAACATGCATTTTACAGAGGGTAATGTATTAATATGGGGAATTTCAGTTAAAAGGAGATAGACTGGCAGGATTTGGATTCTCTTGGTGACAGAATCATGGAAACACAAGTTCCTGCAGTGTATACAAGAAAATTTTTTATACCAATGTAATGGATAACACAACAGGATGAGAGGGACTGATTCATCCACATTACTAGATCTTATCTTCACACAGACCAGCATGGATATTGAAAATGTCATATATGATACAGCATTTGGAAAAAGTGTTCATGTGATGCTAAAGTTTGATTATGTGAAAGATTTGGAAGTTAGAAAAGCAGAGATGAGACAGGACTTTAGGAGGATTATACTGTAATTGTGGAAACTACGCAGAACTGAATAATTTCTTTGGTAACATAGATTGGGAAATGGGGTTCAGTAGCCAGTTACCAGGGTATTTTGGTGCAAGGCTCTTTGAAATTTACTGTGGAGCGGGAATGTGTACCTCTGGCTTTAAATACTGAGGGATAGTTGAGAAAGAGGGAAGATTGGTTTAATCAGAGATGTCCAGATGTGCAGTGGTGGAGGATTCCTCTATATTCAGTTACCAGAAGGGTCTGAATGACACTAAAGTATAACCAGTCATAAATCAGTGGCACCCTTTCAACATTCTCAAACTATGCAAAGAGCCAACTAGAATACCAGTCCACCTCCTCCAAGAGCCAGCTTTGCCTGTCATTAGTTTTTGTTCACCAATGCTAAACAAAAAGACTACCTTGAGCACATTACTTCAACTCTCTGACCACATGCCTATTCTGAGAATTGTACTACTCTACAACTACAGCTAACACACACAGCCAACGGAAAGACATATGCAAACTAAAGGAAAGCAAATTAGCCAGCATTCCCATCAGGGCCCCTGAGAGGAATTTAATCTGGAGGTACAATTTCTTTCAGGCCCCCTTCCCTTCTCCATTAGTCATCCTGTTTTTATCCATGACGGTTTTATGCCATGAACTGTAAGGCCATAAATGGTATGGAAGATGAGAGTGGGGTGGAATGGAGTGCTCTGTTAATTTTCTACATTTTCTGAGATCCCATGAAATTCCCGGGCCCCCTTTTGGACCCCTGGGCCCGGGTTTGATGTCCACCCTGCACCCACTCTCAGAGGCCCTGATATTCCCCCAGCACATAAAATTCAAGCTGTGCACTCCCATGGTGTAGCAGGGAGCATTCCTGACCATAATGCATTAACGGGCCCCCCAGGGTCAAGTGCATATGTTCGATTTCTGGCTACAGCAGTCAGTCCACAGTCAACCCAGCTGTTCACCAACACCTACGTGTTGATCGATAAAATGGATACCTGGCTCAGGCAAGGGTGTTTATATATATAGGGTTGACAGAGAGGCTTTGTGGAAGGTCTTAAGAATATATGGTGTGGGAGGTAAACTGCTGGAAGCAGTAAGA
>JAYMFT010078743.1:0-14361 GCA_038088735.1 Panulirus argus
TATGCGTTTGGCAGAGACAGAAGCATCACCACATAAGAGACAGTAATTTACCCAGGGAAAGTCAGAAAAGAAGTTACCTAAGTTATTCCCGTCAGCTTTTTCAGGTGCCAGTATTTACGCTTAGAAAGGGCTGCTGGAGGGGGAGGTGCCGTTGTATGGAATTGCCAATATTCTGTTTGGTTTGCTACTCTTTGTGTGTAACAGCTTGCTTGAGGAGAGAGAGGCTGCTAAATGTGTATCCTTCAAATCTTCTCTGTCAAAGTTCAGAAATGATTCTGTTCACATAGTAAAGAAGTTTCTTGCTCAGACACTTTTTTTGTATGCAGGAAGTTATGAAGAATCTTTACAACATTGTAGTTTGATTTATATCTTCTTTTTTCAGTGAAGGTATGTGAAAAACAACTCATAATACGAGAGAAAAAGGTGCAGCAAATTACTAGAGAGAAAGATGTGATGAATTTGCTGAATAGTAACCAGAACCCCAAGGCTCCCTTCTTTGTTAAACTTTCCTATGCTTTCCAGGGGGAGTTCAAACTCTGTATCCTTTTTGATTTTATGAAAATGATTATGTACATTTGATACTTACCTAAGCATATTGTTAAAGCTTGCCTTAACATGTTGTTAAAGATGCTGTTTCAGAATCTTTGATGGTTGTTTGTGAGACACGAAAAATGAAGTGAGATATGCTGAATGGTGAGTGGTTAAGGATGATTAGGGATTTCCATTGTATCTGTAGAAGATGTTGAAGTGAATGTTGTGATACTAGAAATTGTGGTTAAAGTTCAGGTAGCTTGAGTCTAAAGGAAGATAATAAAAGGGAAGAACCAGAGTTTTCATATGTACAACTGAAACTGAAACATGAGAATGTGATATATGAATTGCTGGGAGAGTGCTGATTGTAGAGGTAGATTTCTTAAGTTATGGATAATGGATGATGAGAATAAATAGAATGAGAAATGAGTATGTGAATGGAAGTAAAAAATAATTGGAATAATGATTAATAAGATAAGTATGGAAGTCTTCATTTTTGTAGGTAAGGAAGAGTGTTAAATAGATGATGAGAAAGGTTTGTTTTTTGTAGGTAAGGAAGAGTGTTGAATAGATGATGAGAAAGGTTTGTTTAAGTGTCAGGAAGAAAGGGATTAGGTCCACCAACGGTCGGTCAAGTAGAGGTACATTCAAGGATTATGTGGGTGAGAAGGATGTTTATATGCAGGAGTATACAAAACTGTGTAAGGGTTATGTTAGGTGAAGATGTGAGAGGAGTGATTGTGATTAAGTGCAGTGGAACTCTTTTATGTGTGACAATGCTGTGAATGGAGACTAATTTGATAAATCTTTTGGGAGTGCAGAGTGAGAAAGTAAGAAGTGCTACATTGGTGCAGAAGTTCATGCCTTAATGCTCTTGATATGGATTAAAGATGTATGGGTAAAATATGGAGGCTATATACATCTAATGAGCCCCATATTAAGAGATAAGACTAAAGGATAATGGAATATGGTAAGCTTCTTTGTTGTTTTAAGTGAACTTTTTCTTATATATCAGATATTGTACAGATAGATTTTTGCAGGTTGATTATATATTTAACAATAGTTTTACTGATATAACTTTTGGAATATAGGGAAACACTGAACCAAAATCACTGAGTAAAATAGGTTTTTTAGGTCAAAGTTGTATTCCTTAAGCAAAACCTCAGATTTTGTAATGACCTACTGTAAAAATGGTGAACTTTTGAATTTGATACAGAGAGTAGGTAATTTTGACAGAGAATGTGCAAGCTTTTATACAGCAGAAATTGTAAGGGCATTAGAGCACCTACATTCTTTGAACATCATTCATCGGTAAGTACGTAATTCTTTAAGTATTTGATATTGTATTTAAAATAATTAGGTTTGTAGCTTATGCTGTAGGCTTATGTTTTAACCCTTTTTTGCATATGGCATAAAGATGATAGTTAAAAGTAGAAACACTTGTATATATGCACCATTTATTTCCATGGTTTTCCCTGGCTGCTTCACATGCTCTAACTTAATCTATGATGTGCTGTCAACCCCTGTACACCACACCACTCCATTTCACTAGAGTGAAATGGAGTGCAAGCCTTTCACCTTACTGTATGTTCAGGCCCTGAGCATTCAGAATCTTTTACACTCCATTCTTGTCTCCAGTTTGGCCTTCCCCTTCTCCTTGTCCCCTCCATGTCTGACAAATATATCCTCTTTGTCAACCTTTCCTCATTCATTCTTTCCATATGTCCAAAGCATTTCAGCACACCCTCTTTAACTCTGCCAGCCATACTTTTCTTATTACTGCACCTCTCTTACCCTGTCATTACTTACTTAGCCAACCCTCCTCAAACCACATATTGTCCTCAAAAATTTCATTTCTAGCGCCTCTACCCTTTTCTGTACTCTCTCATCCATGGACAATACCTTGCATCCATACAACATGTTTAGGGGTACTATACCTTCAAACTTGCCCATTTTCACCCTCCCAGATAGCAACCTGTCATTCCACACATTCCTCAATGCTCCAAGAACCTTCGTCCCCCCACGAAACCTATGACACCTGTGCCTCCCATGGTTCCTTTCACTGCTATTTCCACTCCCACTTTATCCAAGTTCTCTCCATTCAAACTGTTTCTCCAAAAAACCTCTCTCTTTTCATTGCTAAGCCTCATAATTTTGCTTTTATTTATATTTACTGTCAATGTTCTGTCACATACATTCCCAAACTAAGACTGGCTTCTGTTTCTCATCAGCAAATAATCTGACTCATCTCTCTGTTCTCCCCACTCCTAACCGACTGCATACCTGACCTCTCCTAGGCCCCTTCATTCACCTCCCTCACTATCCCATATATGTAAACAGATAAAGCAGTCATGGTGACATCACACACCTCTGCCACAAACCTACCTTCACCTGCAACCACCCACGTGCCTTTCTACCTGCTTGTGCACTTGACTTGCTCAATTGCTAAAAACTCCTATGCTCCTAATAGATTTCCTCCCACACAAATCATATATTTGTAACACCTTCCATAGAGCATCTCCATCAGCCCTGTAATATGCTTTCTTCAGGTCCATAAATGCCACATACAAATCTTTTTGTTTCTTTAAGTATTTCTCACACATTCTTCAAAGCAAACACGCAATCTGCATGTCCTCTAAAAGTTGCACCATAAGTGAAAAGTCACCTTTGGCAAGGCTGTACTCATTGATAGGAGAAGTCTTGTCAAAAAACTTCTTACCTTGAAGGAGTCCACATTTCCCTGCTGCTGGAAGTGGTACAACCTTGGGTTTCAAAAAACTTAAACGCAGGTTCTGGGTAACACCAGGACTCTTATAGGGGGCTATGTGCTCTCACTGGACTGAGCCACAGCATATGAAGCAGCTGGGGAGACTATGGAAAAGTCTGTAGGGCCTGGTTGTGGACTGGGGGTTGTAACTTTGGTGTATTACACATGACAGCTAGAGAATGGATGTGATCAAATGAGGCCTTTTCTTTGTTCCTGGCACTACCTCATTAATGCAGGAAACAGTGAACAAGCCTGAAAGAAAAGAAAAGATGATAATGATTATGATAATGATAGTGATGATAATAATAATGATAATAATGAAAATGATAATAATAATAATGATAATGATAATAGTAAAATTAATAATCTCTAGGGCTAAGGGATAAAGAATACAACCCACATATCTCCTGCATGTCATAGAAGGCGACAAAGGGGCAGGAGTGGGGCCTAAAAATCATCCCCTCCTTTATTACTCTCCTCAAGGAAGAATAGAGGAAAGAGCCAAATGAAGATATTTTACCCTTTATGGCTCAGTCATCTGTTCTGGACACTACCTTGCTCTTGTTAGAAATATGAAACATGTATGAAAAACAATACTAATGATAATGATATGAAGCAGGTGAAGCATCTAGGGAAAACCATGGAAAGTTCTGCAGGGCATGGATTGGATAGGGAGCTGTGGTTTTGGTGGGAAATATCAGACATGTTTGGAAAATGATAATAAGGATAATGATATGAAGCAGGTGAAGCATCCGGGGTAATGGAAAGGTCTGTGAGTCATGGATTGGTTAGGGAGCCGTGGTTTTGGTACATTATACATTTCATTTAGAGAATGGAGGTGAGTGGATGCGGCCTTTCTTCTCTACCTGGCATTACTTTGCTAACACAGGAAACAATGATCAAATATAGAGAAAGTAATATGTCCCACTCTCCTCTCTCTCCCCTTTTCATGCTAGTTTTTTATATCTCTGATGCCCATTCCCTTTGAAAACTCCCTTAAGAGGGTGGGCACTGTAAAAGATTCTACATAAGTGGTGAACTCCAGTGCTGTTTCTTAGCCTTTTATTGCCTCACAGGCCACTTGCAGAAGGCAACTCTAACTTTGTTTTTCCACAGGCTCCCACCTAATGTTCCTACCAACTACTCCTACCTACTGCCAGTTCCTTGCATCCTACATTGTGAAGTACTGCCAGTAATGAATTAAAAACTACTTCAGATGCCTAGTTTTACCCACTAGCTTTCATGTATGGTTCACTGAAACCAGACCCCCCTATCCACAGTTATGCCTCACAGACCTTTCTGTGTTGTCCCCTGACCACTTCTTTTGCCTCAGTTCAGCCCATTGGCAGTATGCTACTCATTGTATACTACATCAGCAAATTTGTTCCGTCCTGTACACATCTAACACCCTCCTGCGTTTTCAGGCCCAGGTAACTCAAAACCATTTTCATTCCATCCTTTACCTTTCTTTTTTGGTGTCTTCCTCCCCCTTGCTCCCTCCATGTCAACCATCTATATATTCGTATTCAGTCTCTCTCATCCACTCCATATGTCCAAACCATTTTAGCACACCCTCCTCAGCTCCCTCAGTCATACTCGGCTCGCTACCACGCCTCTTTCTTATGCAGTTGTTCCTTAGATGACCAACCCTTCCACAGCTTATGGAATCCTAAAGTATTACATTTCCAAGTCAACCACCCTCTCATTCTATTGCATATATAAAGGTCAGGCTATAAGCAGGGCCCTTAGTGATGGCTTTCCATTTCAGAAAATTTTAGTCATACATTATTCCATTGTCATATCTAGGTTATGTATCTTTGGTTTAAAAGGAATATAGAAAATCAAAACTTTTTAATTTTCAAGAAATGAAGAAAAGTAATGGAATGCATTAATACCAGCTAGTTGTTTTCACATTGCTGCTTAAAATAGCAATAAACTTTAGCTACAAACTGCAGTTTGTTGACATGCACTCAGGGACTAAATTTATTTATGAGGAGTTGATTTAGTGTTGCTTCTCTTTTCTTTTAGACACTGCTGCAGTCCTGTAACATTCATCATAATTAATTATGAACTTGGAGGAATGGATAAGGATTAACTTAAAAAAATATGTGAATAAATGATAATTTTTTTTTTACTTGTAAGCAAGTAAGATAGTGTTTCCTGCATAGTCATGACTGTAATTTTTGGACTGGTGTATTCATGTCTCCTTATTTCAGTTTTGGAGAGTGCCTGGAAGTCTGTATTTTGAGCTGACCTATCTTTGATCTGAGGTAGTGTTTGCAAGATTGTGTGCTGTCTTTTAAAGATATAGATGAGTCATGGATATATGTCATGGCAATTAGTTTATTGGTTAAATATAGGTGGGTTCCATAATATGTATCACTCATGCAAGTTAAAGAAACTTATGTTTCCAAACTGATTTTCTTGCTTCTGTGCTTTAATTTTTTTTCATGTTTAGGGAGGTAGGTTTGTTTCTTCAACACTCTTTTCTAAAGTTAGTCTCGGTAATTAGAGACTGCTTCTATTATGCAGTAACCAATGAAACTTTCAGAAATCCAGAAATCATCAGGAAGTGGTTTGAGGTTTACTGCTGGGTCTTTGTTTTATGAAAGTATTTAGATACAGTTACTTAGAATTCATGGAGATGATTTTGCATGTGCCACCCTGCTTTGGTTGTGTAAAAAAGTGTAGGTACCCATTGTAGACATTAGAGGGAAATTTTTACTCATATCTTTGATTTTATTCTTACAGGGACCTTAAACCTGAGAATATTCTTCTCGATGAACGTATGCACATCAAAATTTCAGACTTTGGCTGTGCCAAAATTCTCAATAAAGAGGAAACGGAAGTTGTAGATGGTGAGTTATTACTTTCAGATTAGTTTCAGTGGAAGATATTTTTCATGGATGCTAATAGCCTATCACTTTTGCATTGAGAAATATCTTGGAATCTGTATGACAAAACACAGATAGTCTGTGTAGATCTCTATCTCTGATGCCCATATCCTACAGGAACTCCCATTAAGGGGCTGGCCACAGCAAAGGAGTCTCCACTTATCCCTGTGTAGATGTATATCTCTGATGCCCATATCCTACAGGAACTCCCATTAAGGGGCTGGCCATAGCCACAGAGTCTCCACTTATCCCTCGCATATGCCATTTCACAAACTCTTCCCCCATTTCTCTTCACCATTTTTTTCTACTCTTTTTCCCCATGTCTTCCTCTTACACCATCGCCTTTAATCGTACTATCGTACACTTTCCTTGGAAACTTCCCATCTTGCATGCATTCATGCATTCCACATGCCCAACCACCTTAAAGCATTATGTTGCACTCACTGCACAATCCATTCCTTTTGCATATCCTGCTGTGCCTAGTCTGTCATACATACTTTCATTACTTTCTTCATTCCATCTAGTTGTACCATATTCCTCTCAAATAACTCATTTATACAGCCTGGATTCTTGACTCTAGTGACTTATAGACAGTAAGAGTGTGATAGTCATTTATCATTTAATATAGTTTTTTTTTTCATGCATTCTGGAAGCAGCACTGATTATTGATTAATAGCTGTACAGGGAACAATATATACAAAATCTAATTGGGTTTAAGGAGATCAGTAAACTGAAATAATTAACCTAAAAAAAGAAGTGTCAGGGGACTGAACCAGAGCATGTGAAGCATTAAAAAAGAGTTGTCAGTGAACTGTACCAGAGCATGTGAAGCATCTGGGAAAGCATGGAAAGTTCTTTGGGGCCTGATTGTGAGTAGGGAGCAGTGGTTTTGGTATATTGCACTTGACAGCTAGAGAATGGATGTAAGCGGATGTGGCCTTTTTTTGTCTGTTCATGGTGCTGCCATGCTAATGCAGGTAACGGTGATCAAATTTTGAATAAAAATATTGCATATATTGAACAACATAAAAACCAAATGCAGTCTGAAAAAGTAAGTACAGATTGAGATTATATACCTATGAGACTAAAATCAAAGGCATGCCATGTAGACCTCATCCTTAACCCTTAAAAGGAGGAATATGTAATATGATGTTTTTTGTAGCAGGTGGTGGGAATCATTTTATGAATTCTTTTTTTCGGGCTTTGTTGAACCCTCTGATATCCACACTGGTGTTGCCAGACTCTACCTGCTTGTGGTTATACTGCAAGTGAAAAGTTATCTGCTGCTGACTGTAATGGAACCTTTGAACCACAGGATCCCAGGGTAATATGGTAATGATATCTAGTTTTTCTTTCCCTTAAACATTACACGTTTTTATTATTACAGGATGAAAGATGAACAGCATAGAAGTAAACTTATCCATGTAATACTCATGGTGGAAAGTGGTGTTTTCATGGATGTATTAAAGTTTATTTTTTCCACCTAATTTGTTGATGGAATGATTGTCATTTTACTTTTTATTCTTTCATGAAAAAAATATTGTCTTTATACTTATTTGTAGTAAAGTCGTCAGTAACATCTATATGTATGCTGTATATATTAACGGTTTGTTGAGTGTACCTGGTAAGTTGTAAAGGAGAGTTATGATTATAAATGTGAAGGCATGTAGAGAGCATCAGATTGGGGGAGGAACAATTTGGTTTCAGGAGTGGTAGAGGATATGTGGATCAGGTGTTTGCTTTAAAGATTTGTGTGAGAAACACTTAGCAAACAGAATGATTTGCATGTGTCATTTATGGATCTAGAGAAAGCATATGATAGGGTTGATAGAAATACCTTGTGGAAGGTCTTACCTATACATAGCATAGAAAGAAAGCTACTAGAAGCAGCGAGAAGTTTTTTTGTCAAAGAGTGTAAGGCATATCTGCAAGCGGGTAGAGAGGAGGATGAGTGATCCCATGTAAAGGCAGGTCTGTGGCAGGGGTGTCTGATGTTATCATGGCTGTTTACTCTGTGTTTTGGATTGGATGGTGAGAGAGGTAAATGCAAGGGTCATGGAGAGAGGGTCTGTCTGTAGGGGGTGATGGGAAGTCTGGGAAGTGAGTCTGTTGATGTTTGCTGATGAGACAGCTTTGGTGACAGTTTCAAGTGAGAAAATGCAGAATTTGGTATCTGACTTTATAAGAGATGTAATTGGAGTAGGTTGAAATTAATTTTGAATGAAAGCCAAGTTATTATGTTTAGCAGTGCAGAGGGACAAGTTTTTTGGGATATGAGTTTGAATGGAGAAAATTTGGAGGAACTGTGTTTTAGATACATGGAAGTGTACATGGAACCATGGAAGCAGAAGTGAGTCATATTGTGGTGAGGGAGCAAGGACTCTGGGAGCATTGAGGAATGTGTGGAAAGAGGGGTTGTTATCTGGGAGAGAGAAAATGGGTATGTCTGAAGGTATGTATAGTGGCAACAATGTTGTATGGATGTAAGGCATGGGCTATAGATGAGTGTGTGTAAAGGAGGGTGGAGGTGTTGGAAATGAAACATTTGAGGACAATATTTAGTATGAGGTGGTTTGGTTGATTAAGTAATGAAACTATAAGAGAGAGATATGGTAATAAGAAGAGTATGGTCGAGAGACCTGAAGAGGGTGTGATATGGACATATGGAGAGAATGAGCGAAGAGAGATTGAGAAAGAGGATATATATGTCAGAAATAAGGGGGCAAGGAGAAGTGGAGACCAAATTGAAGATGGGATGATGGAGTGAAAAATGTTTTGACTGGTTCAGGGCCTGAACATACAGGATGGTGAATGGTGTTCATGGGAATGAGTGAATTGGAATGATGTGGTATACAGAGGGTGACTTTGCTGTCAATAGACTGAATCAGGGCATTTGAAGCAGCTTGGGGAAACCATGGAAGGGTCTGTAGGGCCTGGTTGTGTATAGGAATCTGTGGTTTTGGTGTATTTCACATTACAGCAAGAAAGTAGATGTGATTGAATGTAGCCTCTCTTCGTCTGTCCTGGCACTACCATACTAAAGCAGGAAACGGCAGATAAGTACGAAATTTTTCTTTTTCTTTCAGTACTTGATCGCAGTTTCCCTCATTAGCAAGATAGCACTAGGAGGAGATGAAGAAAGGCTGCATCTGTTACATCCAGTCTCTATCTGTCATGAGCAATGCACCAAAACCACAGCTTCCCATCCACAACCAGGCCCCACAAACCTTTCCATAGTTAATCCTAGCACTTCACATGCCCTGGTTCAGTCCACTGACAGCACAGCAGCCCCTGTATACCATGTTGTTCCAATTCACTGTGTACGCCTTTCACCCCCTGCATGTTCAAGCCTCGATCACTCAAAATCTTTTTCACTCCATCATTTCATCTTCATTTTGGTCTCCTCATGTTTTTTGTTCCCTCCACATCTGATGCATATATCCTCTCAGTGGTGCAGGATGTTTGGATCAAGTGTTTGCTTTAAAGAATGGGTGTGAGAAATACTTAGAGAAACAGATTGATTTTTATGTGGCATTTATGGATGAGGAGAAAGCAAATGCTAGGGTTGATAGAGATTCCTTGTGGAAGATCTTAAGAAATATGATGTAAGAGAAAAGCTACTAGAAGCAGTGAGAAGTTGTTATCGAGAGTGAAAAGCATGTGTATGAGTAGGAAGAGAGAGTGAAGTTTTCTAAATGAAGGGAAGTCTTTAGCAGGGATGTGTGATGTCACCATGGTTTTTTAATTTGTTTATGGTTGAGATGGTGAGGGATTTAAATGCGAGAGTCTTGGAGAGAGGGATAAGTATGCAGTCTCTGGGGAATGAAAATGCCTGGGAAGTGACTCAGTTGTTGTTTGTAGATGGTACAGCACTGGTGGCAGATTTGAGTGAGAATTGCAAAACTTGGAGACTGAGTTTGGAAGAGTGTGTGAAAGGAAGAAGTTTAGAGTAGATGTAAATAAAAGCAAAGCTTGGTTTAGCAGGGTTGAGGGACATGTCAGTTGGGATGTGAGTTTTAACAGAGAAAAATTGGAGGTAGTGAAATGTTTTAGATACTTGGGAGTGGACATGGCAGCGAATGGAACCATGGAAGTGAAAGTGAGTCATAGGGTGGGTAAGGGGTCAAAGGTTCTGGGAGCACTGAAGAATGTAAGGAAAGAGCGAATGTTATCAGGGAGGGCAAAACTGGGTATGTTTGAAGGTATACTAGTCTCAATAATATTGTATGGATGCAAGGCATGGGATATAGATAAGGATATGTGGAGGAGGGTGGGATTTATTGGAAATTAAATGTTTTAGGACAAAATGTAGTGTGGGGTGGAGAGTAAATAATGAAAAGGTAAGAGAGAGGTGTGTTAATAAAAAGTTTTTTATATTAGCATAGTAGCACCAGGAATACATGAAAAGCCACATCTATTCACATCCATTCTCTAGCTGTCATATATAATGCACCAACAGACCTTTCCATGATTTATCCGGGATGCCTCAAATGCCCTATTTCAATCCACTGATAGAACATCAACTCCAGAACACCACATCATTCCAATTCACTCTATCCCATGTACACCTATTACCCACCTGCATGTTCAGGCCCTAAATGCTTGAATTTTTTTTTATTTCATCCTTCCATCTCAAGTTTGGTCTCCCTGTTTTCCTTGTTCCCTCCATTTCTGATGAGTATATCCTGTTTGTCAGCCTTTCCTCACTCATTCTTTCCAGTTTGGTCTCCCTGTTCTTCTTGTTCCTTCTGTTTCCGATGAGTATATCCTCTTTGTCAGTCTCTCCTCACTCATTCTCTCCATATGTCCAAAACATTTAAGCACACCCTCTTCAGCGCTCTCAACCACACTGTTTTTGTTATTACACCTCTCTCTTATCCTTTTAATACTTACTTGATCAAACCACTTCACACCACATATCATCCTCAAACATTTCATATCCAACACCACCCTCCTCCATACATCTTCATCTGTATCCCATGCCTTGCATCAAACTTCCCGGTCTATACTGTTTTGGCAGAAGCTTGGATCTTCCTTTGTTGGTTGCAAAAAGCCAGTATGCTATCATTAAGGGTCTGTCTTAGAAGTAATGATATTGACAAGGTTTTATAGTAAAATATCAGATATATCATCTAGTCTTACAGCAAAGTTTTCTGTGCGTTGGTACCTCACTGTTATAGAGAGAGGGACAGAGGAAGAGAAGAATGATGATTTTGCCAGATGGTATTTTACTTTTTTTAGGTGAGTTGGAGAGTGAAGTTTCTAGAGTAGAGGATATTTGAATTTGTAACTTTTTTTTTTATGTGTGTCCTATCTTTGCTGTTCTAATTACAGATGGCAGAGGACGCAAGAGTAGCTTTGTAGGAACAGCACAGTATGTTTCACCAGAGCTATTAGAATCCAAGAAATGTGGCCGAGAATCTGACCTCTGGGCTCTTGGTTGCATTCTCTACCAAATGGTGTCTGGTCTTCCACCTTTTAGGTCAAGGTTGGTACAGAATATTTAATACATTGATAAAGATTGTTGGAAAGTACAGTATATGATGAAATATTGCTAGGGGTGGGGGTAAGGAATACTGGCCATATATCCCCTGCGTGTTGTAAAAGGCGACTAAGAGGGGCTGGAGCAGGTGGCTGGAAATCGTCCCTTCCTGTCCTACTTTCCAAAAGAAGAAACAGAGCAAGGAGCCAAGAGAGGAATTTTCCCTCAAAGGCTGTCATCTGTTCTTGACACTTCCATGCTCGTGTGGAAAATGTCAGAGATAAGAAATAAGAAACAGAGAAGCTATGTGTTAATTTTGAGTGAGAAAAATTATATTACAGCTGTTTTTTTTAACAAAACCCTCACTTGGCCTTCAGCCGTATCATGCTTGTGTAAACTCTTTGAAGGAGTGTGGATTACATTGCTGTGGTAGGCAAACATACTATAAAAAATGCCACAATCATGCATAATGTAAGCAAAAATTGAACTATAGTATATTCTGAAGGGCAGTGACAAGATGTCAGAAACATAGTGAAAAATGTACCCCAGTGGCTGATCTGTGATGTCTGTCTAAGTATCTGCATCTGATGCCCTTTCTCTCCAGGAACTCCTTCAAGGTGGTGGCCACAGCAAAAGAGTCTCCTTAACTTGTGATGTCATAGTGCCATAATTCCTCATCTTGGCTATCTTTGCCAGTATGGATTTTTGTGAATAGCTCTCTATGTAGTGATGATAAATATGCATTTTTCATGTTGGAAGGCAGATATTTAGACCTGTCATTCTGGGTTGTCAGATTGCTTTTTGTACTTGCTTCGGCATTACAATTGATAATCTTTGAATGATCCTGGGGCCTACAAGGGACCATTGTTTACCTTTTTTTTTTTACTCTTGTTTTATTTCAAGAGTAGATATTTTTTCTGGATCTTATGACCCTTACCAGTAAATAGTAATCTCAACTGAAGTATTTGTTAAATGCTGGCAAGTTCTGTCTGCCACCAACATTTGTGGCTTTAGCATCCATAAGTTTTATCATTTGTGGGGTTTTCTCTTCTTACCTATTTGAAATTTGTAGCTAAGAGATTTGTGTATTTGAATATTTAAACTGTACCATCAGGTGTCATTTGGTTCTCTCCTTGCTTAAAATGCTTTGCAGGGCATTTTAAGCTTGGAGGGAAACAAATGACATAGTACAGGTTAAACCCTCAGTGCACAAATTTATACTTCCTAAACAAGCACTCATAGCACATAGATTCGTATTTTTGGGATTAACTTGTTCTGATATATATCATTTATTTTCTTCCATGCCCTCAATGCTTTGCTTTTTACGAGCGTATAGTGGGTTGTGTAGGATGCAGATATACCGTACGTTCTGCTCTATAACTGACTTTCATAATGTAAATGTCTTCCAGAACTTGGCAATCTGTTAACATACATTATATTTGTTTATAGGTGATTTTTGCCCATAATCTTAGCTCTTAAGTAGTGTAAGTGAATCCATTACATGATGGCTGAAAAATGTGATGACTTTAAGCCAGAAAGGTGGAGTTATTAGATCATCTGGTTAGAGGCAAGACCACAGCATCAATAGGGTACCATTATGGTATAAACAATTTCTTTTATTTTCTTCATATTTGTTCACCATTTTCTATGTTAGGTAGGTTACACCAGGAACTGTCAAAGAGAGGGCCTCTTTTGCTCTCATTCATTCCCTAGCTTTCGTGTATAATATATAAAGAAAATCAAGGCAAATACCTGTATGTAGCCGTGTTGCAGCAAATGCATCTGAAAGTATTAAAGCCTTTACAGATTTGTGACCAACTCATGAGAAAATTGAGAGAGAGTGCTTAGTGTGTGGATTGAGTATTAAATTCAGGAAGGTGCCTCTGAGTATACTTATGAAAGGAAGAAGCTTGAGCACCTCACTGATCATCTCCATCAAGTCTCATTGAGTGAAGGCACCAGTTCTGCTGCAGCTGCCTAAGGTTCTAAATCAGCTGGCTTGAAAACATAAATGATGTTTTTTTTTCTACATATTACCTTTATATCTTATTTGTTGTAACTGACATGTTTCCATTACATTTTTTTCACAGGATATCTCGGTGGGTTACACAAAATTTAGTTAAGTTTAATGCCTCCAAGACCCAATTTCTACCCATCTCTCTCCACGAAAACTCATCATAACTCTAATATCTCCTTTGACGGTTCTCTAATTCCACTTCTTGACTCAATGAACATACTTGGTATTACTAGAACATCCACTCTTTCATGGAAACCCCACATGGGAATAGTAAGTCTGCCTCAAAGAAGCTGGTTGTCCAGTTTAGATGTCGTAACTTCTCTTCTGAACAGTTGCTCTGTTTATACAAGGGATTGATTCTTCCTTGTATGGAGTAATGCTGTCACATTTGGGGTGGTTCTAGCTCTGTATCTTTGCTTGACAGAGTTGAGTCGAAAGCGTTCAGACATATAAAGTGTCCCAGGCTAACTTCCAAACTTGACCCCCTTGCCCTACACAGCAGTGTTGTTCACTTTCCTTCTTGTATAGATGTTACTTTGCTTTTTTGCTCCTGAGAGCTGGCTGCTTTTGTGCCCCCACCACTAGCTAGACCATGCAATACTGGGCAAACTGCTGCATCACATGATTTTTTTTTTTTTTTTTTTTTTTTTTTTGTGTGTGTGTGTGTGTG
>JAYMFT010078754.1:0-28710 GCA_038088735.1 Panulirus argus
GTGCCAATAATCAACATAGTTATTTAAATCCCGACATCACACATCACTCCCGGTGTTGTGGTACCGTCTCCTGCCCAACACATACTGGCTGGCCGTTAAAGGGACTTTGTAGCGCCTGTGGGGGTTGGGATGCCTTGTGGTTATGAGAGTAGGGTGGTGGGTTAGGCCTGGGTAGGTGAGTGCCATAAGGGCAAGAAAAAGAAATCAATTCTATTTTATTTTAGCTAGGCGTATTGACTAAGTCATTCATAATGATTAATAATTGGATGGGCTTTAGAGTGTGTCACACATGTATAGATAAACTGCACGTTAAATAAAACTCTATGAACTCCCACTGAAGTGCGATTTCACCTTCATAACTGCCATCACGGATTAGTGTGATTTTCATATATATATATATATATATATATATATATATATATATATATATATACCCTAACATGAGCTAGGTACCCATTTTATCGACAAACCCCTTGGGGTGATGAACATCTGAGTTGGCTGTGGACCGACTGCCGCAACCAGGATTCGAACCTATGCAATCGACCCTGGGCGGCCCGCGAATGCTTCTCGGTCAGGAATGCTGACCGCTGCACCATGGAGGAGGCGTATAAAGATCTCGGTGCAGCTCTAGGATTACGATGTGTCTCTGATGGTCAGTGATAACGCAACGCGTTACTCCCCGATGCTGGGTCATTAGTAAGCATAGCATCGTCATGTTTACTGTCACTGTGAGCTGCGTCTGGAATACAGTAACACGAGTCCTTCGTTGTCTCACTCACCGCACATCTTGACGTCATTGCGTTGTGGATAACGTGTCATGCCAGGCTGCCGTCTGGCTCCCGTGCTGCACACTGGGAAACACCCTCCCCCCTGAAGCTCCACAGACTCTTGGATAGAGGAAGAATCTCATAATCTAAATAACCGCAGCGCTGTGTTGATGGGGTGCACTTGTCATAAAAAAGCTGACCAGCCAAGAGAAAATGATTGCTAAAACTTCTTGACCACTTTACTAGTCCCCCCTACCCCTTACCCTCCACCCCCACCACCCAAGCCCCCTGGGCACTGATGGTGGTGACAACACTGGCGGACCCCAGCGCCACCAACCTTAGCCTCTGGCAGTACTGACCACCAGTCAACACACTCAGCCGGCACGAGACAAACGGGCGGTCACGCCACAAACAATAACGTGACGATACAACACGTTGCAGGAGTCGGGTGATGTTTTCCAATCTCTTTTTCTCCTGCTGCTCCGCCTGGCGGGGCTGGCGTGTGGGAAACGTCTCTAATGTTCATCGGATTCCCGAGAAAAAGTGTCGTAATCATTTTCCGCTCCGGGACACTTGGGCGTCTGATTGACTCGCTGGTGGGAGCCGACAGTATCAGTCCGAAGCAGGTAATTAACCGTACTGTTTGTGAGTGTGTTCGCCGCAGAAGGTAAAGTGAGAAACGCGAAGTAGAGTGAGAAAGAGTGAGTCAGATATGTGTCGAACCCGTCCCCAGCTGACACAGCAACTGTCACATCCAGTGGTTTACATTAAGTCAACAGAGAGCCAAAATATGGAGGACACTGTCCACCTGACGATTGCCACATTTTTCTTCAAGATGCTACGATGCTCTTCTCCACCCGTATGGTGTATTAACTGAAAAGTGGGGCTCATCTACGCCTTTCTGGCGTACGTCCTGGAAGAAGGATAATCATCAAGCCTGGGGTCGGTATGTAGGGTGCCATCGGCTGCCATATGCACTGCCGGCTGAATGTGTGTGTGTGCGCGCGCGCGTTAAATTAGAGTCAGAAGATCAGTTCTAAGAACTGGTAAAGGTACAAATGTGAAGCAACGTATCATTAACAAATGACACGTTGTTTAGGTAAAGATGTGTCAGCTGGAGTAACTAATCCAGGAAAGTATGTTACACCCGACCACCACCACTACCACCACTACCACTCCTACCACCACTTCTACCACCACCACCACCACCCGATGACCAGCAAAAGCCAATCTTTATTTTTTTTATGTTGAAGGCTCCAGTCACTGACAAAAGTCCACTGAAGTATTATCCTGGTCACTTGCAAATTTCAGGTGTGACGCAAATGAACCCAACGAATGCCATCCAGTCTCCTGTGGAATGTCTGGATCTGGTGACAGCAGAGCCACGGTCGCGTCTCGCTGCCGGTATTCTTAACCCTAACTTTTACGACAGGCTCTTCGGGTAACGGGTTGATCGATATATCACTTCTGCTCGATACTGTGGGATTCAAGAGCATTACACAGGCGTGTAATGCTGCTCTATGGGCGTTACCAGTGGCGCCGTAACGTGACGGTCACAGGACGTCTCTGGCCTCGTCACCGCACCAACACACATGTAGGTAACTGTGTCCGTAACCGAGGCCATAGCGAAGAAATGTGTTGAACGAGCGTGACCCGTGGGACTAACTAACCTGTCAAGACAACAGCTGAGTCTGAATGTGGTAAGGCAGGGGAAGGATTGAGATGGATGCTGCATATCGCAAGACCCTCCTGAAGAAGAAATCCGTTTCGATAGGGAAGGATGACAACGTATACATGTGTCAAGTGTTACAAGAGATGACACTAAGAGCCAGATGAGCAAGGGCGTCTGATCTGCACACTTGGAAAAGCTTCCCCGTTTGTTAAAGGAAGATGAAGTAGCAACTCTCAGAAGTGCAACAGCATTCTGAGAATTATCAAAAATTCAAACATCATCATCTCCAAAGCTTACAGGAAACAGCTTTATCTCTTCACCACACGTTAGCGGTAGCCAGTTATTCCTTTTGTTCGCCAACACTTACACAAGTTTTACTGTTGCTTCTTGACCAAGAAAAAGAGTGGACGAGGAACGGTTAATGTACCAGAAGCAGGAGTAAAAGTAGTCCCGTCAGCTTTGCTGCTGCCCACTTGAAAGCCAAGTCCACATTTCCCAGATGTTGATTATCACCGGATGGCCGGTGATGGACTCGACCAGGGACGGTGCGCAGGCCCGTGGAAAGGAACAGTGAGGAGGGCAGGGAGAGCGAGGGTGGAGATGAACGGATAAAGAAAACCTTGATCAAGGGGGGACAGCTGGGAAGGGAAGACAGGAGGCGCTAAAGATGAAACAGAGAAATTGACACAGAAAAGCTGGACGTGAGGGAAGAGAAGCGAAATATTCTCTTTCATAGCTGGTTCTTACATAAGTTGATCACAATTTCTGGTCCAACACTGGTGGAGTGGTTCATGCAAGACTAGCTCAGTGGTTTACGAAACAACAGTTAAGCGGTCCACACGACATTGGTCCAGCAGCATGAACAATATTTTTCAGGTGTGGAAAAATGATTCCACGTAACAATCAGATTTCCTCATAACACATGACATATCAAAGACCAAAAAGAGGAAGGTTATAGCTCGATAGATTGAGTCACAATTGCAAAGGAAAAATGGCAGAGCAAAGATGTTTGTGATTAGAGACAGTGATTTCAACTTGATGGCAGGTAGTGACCTGCATTTAAGCTGAAAATGAAATGAAGTATGATATATACAAACGAGAATCTTTGTAGATAATGTACGTAGATGTACCAGGAATATAGTAAAGAAGATTCTTGTGGCATGAGTACCACATTGGAGTGGGTGTTGCAAAAGTAGCAGTCATCACTTCCTACCGCTGCGCCAGGTGTCTCATTGCTCCCTGGCAGCAGGCGACGGCTACACACGCCCCCACCCCCCCTCCATCACCTCAGGCCGGCGCTGCAACGGGACGTTCTTGTTGAGGCTGGCGACTTATTTCCCTGGCCGTCACTACTGAGCCAAAGTGGATGGTTGTCTCCAGTCTTGACGCAGGTGAAAGAAGGAAGAGCTGGAAGTGAAGGGCAGGCAAGACGTGTGAGTAAAATAATGTAGAGAGGAAACCAGGGGAAGGAGGAAGACTGTCAACATGTGAGTGTATGGCAGGAGGGAAGGATGGCAGGAGGTGATATGATGACACGGTCCACGTTACCACTGTCATAAGTTATGACCTGGACGATCACCAAGACCTCGACTCATGACCTGGACGCCCTCGAGGCTGTGACACACGACTAGACAACTCCCGAGGTCTGGTACATGCGACGTGGACCAACTCCTAGGAATATCACACACGACGTGGCTACCATTCTACCCCTTCCCCCCCCCTCCCCTTTGTGTCGGTGGTCATCAGTCCCGGGTGTCAGAAGGCCCAATCGGGGAGCAGTGAGTCGCCATCGTGATCTGAGAAACTATAACTTGCTGATCGCATTGATTTGAAGGACCACGACCTGGTGATCGCTTTGGTCTGGGGAACCATGACCTGGTGATGGTTGTGGTGCGTCGCTGGGAGCACCTACACCGTTACTCTGGTGTTTGTCAGTGTTCAGCCAGGTGTGTGAGGCGTGCTGGACCACGCACTCACCGATGTGCGCAAGTGTAGCACTTGGCACTCTGCACGTACTGTACATGAGGAAGGATCCGCCTCATGTATGAGGGGGAAGTAAAGACGAGTAACGCTGCAATGAGCAGAGGTGACCTGGACACCATTTGCTCCTCTCGTGACAGCATCCCTCACGTACAGGGGATTCTCCTTATCCCAGGGTCAGAGTAACCACCCGCTACAGAACAGACCATAGAAAACCACCGGTCTCTCTGGGCCTCCAGATGAGCTGTGGGTTTAGAGCGTCACCCAAGTACCAGGATACACCAGCAACAGCACCACACTCCAGGACCCACAGGGGATGACGGCTCACCCGTGTCCTCCCGTTACCTCCAGCAATCACAAGTGTGACTTGTTACGTCTTACCGTAACACTGATTCTTATTAAGTATCATTAGACTTATCTATGGTCGCTTGAGTTACTCTATACTGAGTGATGTCACCTGTACTTGGTCATTTGCGTCGTCTGAACTTGGTCACTGAGGTCTGCTGTACTTGGTCAAAGACGTCACCTACTTAGTCAATGATGTCAGCTTTACTTGGTCTATGACGTCACCCTAACTTGGTCAGTGTGTCACGTGTTCTTAGTCAACAAGGTAATGTTAATATCACCTGCACTTGGATGGGGATACCTGTACTGGTCGAAGACGTCATCTGTACTTTGGTTGGGGCTGTCAAGCTATCTGGCATGGCATCACCTGCATCACCCTAACTAACGTCGTCACCTCACCTGGCATCACCTGCGTCACTCGTACTTGAGTCATGCTAACCGGCATCACCTGCGTCACTCCACCTGGCATCGCCTGTACCGAATTACTAAAGTGGACTCGTAATGACCGACTGGTGTGACTGGATGAGTGACATCACCCACACTGTCCGACAGACTGTATGCCATCACTCACGCTGACGTGACTTCGGTACAGCGGGAATGTCTTCCTGTATTTTGCAGCAAGACCAACCCTTCCCTGTGCTGGTGTCTGCAGCAACCACGAGGTGTGGTCAGCCTTCGTCCTGGGGAAACCAAGTTGGGTCATGACACTTGTTTTCAGGAGTTGCTGCTGACGCTGGGGTAGGTGATGGTTGGTGGCCGAGGAGAGAGAGAGAGAGAGAGAGAAAGAAAGAAAGATTAGGGGAGAAATAAGGTTCAGATGACCGGGTGTGGCAGTTGGAAGTATTAAGAAACGGTAACGTGGGAGAGGAAGTGACGGAAAGAGTTGATAACAGAAACAAGATCGCAGTAGTGACCACGAGAGAGGACAGCCTCCCTCGACTGCCAGCAACTCTGTCACCACCTGACTCACGGCTCATCACCTCAGCAGCAAACTAACCCATACACCCTGGAGATGGTCGTGTGTGTCGGGGTCAACAGTATGCAGTTGGCGACCCAGTAACCTATGACGTTCGGAACGGGTGAGGTTGAGGTACCATAGCTTCCCTGGTGAGTATAATATCTATAACTCCCTGAACATCAATAGGATCCCAGACGGTGGTCCAGGAGTTCGGACCATTCTCGTGCAACACTAGCATGGCCGCCAGTGACCCTCGCACAACAGACAACAATAACAGTTACCTCACAGCAGGGTGGTGGGAGCAGCAGTGTGTATACCGGTCGGCCCAGCAGGGCGGCAGCGGTCCGGTAAAGGCTGGCTCATGGTGCGATAATTCGCAGGTAACAAATTACTGACCTAAGGATCAACAGCGTCTACCATAATAACGTTCAAATATTCCTTACCATGGGATCGCAGTTGTTCAAAGGTTGTCTACAGTAACTGGTGATTGGCAGCAGGTGTATAACATGGCCTACTTTACTTAATTTGACTAAAATATAGCCTTCATACTGTTGTCAGAACGCCACGGATAGTCTGTGCCAACAGTGTTGACTCTTCCTCCCAGAGAGCCCGACGCGATGTGGGCCTCTCCACACCATGGCTGGGCCGCCCACCTCTCCCTCACAGCGGCAGCCAACATCACGGACACTGCTAGGCTCTCACATGACTTGTTTTCCTCATAAAGATGATTAGACACTCACAAGTTCACATCCACTCAAATTTCTGTTTTTCTTATAAAGATATATAACAGCCTATTCTACTAAATTTGACAAAAATATAAAATTTGACAAAAATATAATTTTCATAGTGGTGTCTGTTGCAGAAAAATGGTGAACTCCTTTGGAGTGAGAGGTTCCTGATGAGAGTGTGCTGCCGCTGACCTAACCCCACCAAAGGTGACTTTATTCACCGGGCCATCTCATGCTGGTTGATTCTGGCAACACTAGCACTCCACCCGCATGTGATTACATCTTCAGGATTGCTACACAATCTCATAGAGGAACATTGGCACTAAAGGAATCCACTTTCTGATGAAGCGCAAAATTCTGCTTCTTCAGCGCTTTATCGGCTGAAAATCTGCATCATAAATATAAATGAATTCAAACAGCAACAGACCAGCAGGTCCTAACAAGGCTGTTTGTGATAGTGGAAGAGAAGGGAACCTCAGCTGAAGGTGAAGAATACTGCTCCTAGAAGAGCTGACTTGGACAAGATGATGTCATGTATTAAGGACTATAGCGCGAATTTTTTTTCTAAACTTGAAACTAGTCAAGAAGCCTCACCTTTTTATCTTGGCTGCGATGCCATCCATCCCTTCCTTTTTGGCGTTGGCATTGAGGTCTTTGCAGAAGAGCAACATCATGCAGTCCAAAGCGTACTGCTTTTTCAGGTAAACACGACCGAAGTTAAACAGCACCTTCATCGCAAACTGCATAAATTTCACTCGCTGCTCAGAGCTGAACACCCCGAGTGGGTCCCACATACGTCCTTCGACCACACTTGGGGAAGAGGAGTTAGTACTACTGGTGCCCTTAACTTCCGGAAAAATCTCAAGATCTTGCGCCATTGCGATCGCCTGAGAGACTTCATCTAGGCTTCTGGCTGAGTCCTGAGACACGTGGTTGACTGTCGCAGTCATGAAGTCATGCGTCAACACGCGATCCTTATTTTGTCTCAGACGCTCGAGTCGCATCTCCAGCAGCTGGAGGTCTTCCTTGCTGAGGGTGCCCACTTTCTCGATGAGGAACTCCCAAAAGTCCAAAAACGTCCACGTGATAAGCGATAGTTCGAAAGGGTTCAGGGATCGAAGTTTTTCTGAGTCGGGGAGCATAAGGCGCTCGTTCCTTCCTGGTCTGTCGTCGAACATATCTGGCAGCACGTCTGCGCTGGTGGTGTCCGATTGCTGGAAGACTTTGTTGTAATCTTCTAGTAATTCTACCTCATTTTGCATGTACTCTTCTTTTGACGCATCATACTTACTGTCTGCATCTATGGGGAAACTTAATAAGGTTGATGCTAGTTTTCGCGAGTACTCATATATGTCATAAAGAGGCCCCAGTAAAGGTCTGTGGTTTGAGGGTGTATAGGGTGTAGGCCGTGTGGCTGACTCTGTATAAGGTTGAGGATTCGGATCGACTAAGAGTCTTCGATCTGCCACCTGCACCGGGGGCCTTTCGGCGTCCGGACGTACAGGTAATGGGTATCCCTGCCCACTGGACTGAGGACCCCGGATATTAGGACGAGGACCCCGGAGATTAAGCCGAGGGCCACCTGCATTAGGCCGAGGGCCACCTATATTAGGCTGGCCGCTAAAGCTAGTTCGGGGGCCACTAGAATAAGGTCGAGGTCTTCTCGGCGAAGTTGGAGGCCGGTCCCAACTTGGCCCTGAAATGTCTTCAGGAACAGGTCCTCTATCCTCGTGCTCGGCTGGTGCTTTGCCGTCATAGCTGTAAACATCCCAGAAATGCTGAAAGACAGGATCAACAGGACGTCTTTCTGTGGTGTGGATTCTGTCACCGTAGCCCACAACTGGAGGCCCGGAGTAGCCAGTGGTTTCCTCCTCCGTCAACCCCTTCCTTTGGCTGTACTGTTTCTCGTTGGCAACAGATGACGGAGTTGATGTCTCAGTCGGTCTTTTTCGTTCGTGTTCATTATAATAATACATCATATCCTCGAAGTATCCCCTCGGACCCAACTGTATTCGTTCCATTCCTTCGCCTACAGGTCTACGGAGATTCTCTAGGTTGTCCGGCATGGTGACGCCCTCTGGTATCATCAGTCCCGGAGGCATGGTAACTCCTGGCGGTAACGTAATGCCTGCCAGTATCTCGGCACCTCTACCGATATACTGCTGAACGCTTGCAGGATTCAGAGTGGCGGGGGATTTGCCTTGTTCTTCGTAACTCTCAGTCTGAGTCTCACGGGACGTGGAGGGCTGCCCAGGTGAGTGCGAGTCCCGCACTGCGGTGTTGTAGGGATCATCGGATTGCTGTGGCCCGTCGAAGTTGTGTTGTTGGTTGTACGGCTGGCGGACACCATAACCTGCTTGATCATAATCATGGTGATGTGAACGGTCAAGAGATGGACGTCGAGAGCTGGAGTGTCGTGTGGATTGTTGTCTTCGACGGTTGGCTGGAGGGCCGCGTCGAGAAGCACCTCTGTAGCGGGTGGTCGTGTGTCTCCTTAGGTTAGGGGTGGTGGAGGGAGGGGTCATCGCTCCCGTGGGGGGGAGGGATGGCGGGTATGGGAATGGCAGCCCCATCTCTAGCAGCGCTGGATCTATGTCTCGAGGGATGTTGTCAGGAAGACCACCTTGCAAGGGATACCTTGGGTTGCTCTCCGTACTGAAGTCCTTCGCTTTCATGTTGGTGTTGTATACGTCGTCTGGCATCCCATCACTGTAGTCGTCTGAGGGAGGGGGGACCACGACGGGCCTAGACTCGGAGGGGTTTACTTCACTGTCATTCTCTTTGTCGTCAGCCGTAGGTTGCCAAGAGTCAACTAACACATCATCTACTGAAGGCAGAGTTCCCTCAGACTCTTCGTCTTCCACATCCAGCACACCACTGAAGACACCAAAAGATGGAGCTGGAGCAGGAAAGCGAGTCGAGGCCGTGATGTCCTTGCCCGGTGTCACGCCCTGGAAGTGGCCGATTGCTTCGTTCACGTGAAAGTTATCGTCGGAACTGGTGATGGGAACCCGGGCCGGCAGCGACGCCTCATCTATCAACACGCTCGGGGCGTTGAAGTCTATGGTGTAAGGAGTGGACGACGGGCCGTCCACACCCTTAACATCCAGGTCTTGCGTCAGCTTAGGTGCCGTGGCGTTTGCGTCGGTGGGGAATGGGTCTGCCTTCTCTTCAGCGTAGGCGCTTACTAGCATCCAGATACCGAGGCCAACGATAGCGACGAGGAGAAGGACGACAGCAGTGACGACTGAGCAGAGGACTTTGATGCCTCGTACGCGGTACACGATGCCGCGGTACATTACGTTCACCTTCATGCTGCTGCCAGAGGCCGCGTCGCTCCCCTCACTCTTCTCCATTATCAACGATAATTCGACACAAAGACGAGTCAAATACAGGCGGCTCGCAGTTTGGCTCGCTCTACTGCCTCACTCACCCTCTAGGTCCTCACGCATCTGACATCATCATAGTTACACTAAATAAGTCCACTAGTTTTGTGCCGTTCCTAGACTAGAGTCTGTAACGTCCCACATGACTGTGGACGCGGGTCAGTGTCAACACAGGGTAGCCGTTCCTTACACTAGCGTCTTTGGATGAGGTCTGCCTGACCTGCAGGTGAGCCCACAGGTAGTGCTCAGGTGAGAGACAACAACTGTCAACACATGGCAGTAGTTGTGAACACGTGCTATGTACAGTACCTGGTGAACAGGAGGCAGTGCGTGCGGTGTATAGTGCCTGGTTGTCAGGTGGAGTCCGTCCAGTTATAAGGTTCTGGTCTCAATAAAGACGACCAGGATCGGTAAAAGAATATGAATGATAACCTTGTATCACAGTCGTGTGGAAATAATGCCCATTAAAACATCCCAATACACTGTGGACTACATCTAACAGTTTTAAGGACTGATGCTAAGTCTGTAAGATCAGTCCGACGGCGGCGAGAGTCCTGCAGTTTTCCTGGTGGAGTCACGGCAACGCCGGCGAGCCCAGGAGCAACGCGTCACACTAACATGATGGCCGGAGCACAACTGACTCCACTCGCCAGCCAGAGTAGAGGCGGCGGCTAGCGGCTTCCTGGCGGCCGTCGCCCGAAATAATATCATTAAAGTGAACTTGTGACCGAAAATTCTGGATGTTACTTTCAAAAGTGTCAGCTTGATAAGTGTAGGTTCCACGTAATGATAGCGGTAATGGCAAGAATTTCAGGCCTGATTTTAGGTGAAGTGGCTGAGTACGGCCAGTAACTGACACTGACTCAAGGGTCAGTCAGTGGCTGAGTACGGCCAGTGACTGACACTGACTCAAGGGTCAGTCAGTGGCTGAGTACGGCCAGTGACTGACACTGACTCAAGTGTCAGTCAGTGGCTGAGTACGGCCAGTGACTGACACTGACTCAAGGGTCAGTCAGTGGCTGAGTACGGCCAGAGACTGACACTGGCTGAACAGTCAGTCACCAAGTGGATGTTGCCGGTCTCTGACATATCCCGGAGCAGGAGGAGACCTCAGGTTCATCCTGGGGCAGAGGAAGACCCCAGACTCATCACGGGGCAGGAGACCCCAGACCCATCACGGGGTAGGAGACTCCAGACCCATCACGGGGCAGGGGACCCCAGACCCATCACAGGGCAGGAGACCCCAGACCCATCATTGGGCAGGAGACCCCAGACCCATCATAGGGCAGGAGACCCCAGACCCATCACGGGGCAGGAGACCCCAGACCCATCACGGGGCAGGAGACCCCAGACCCATCACGGGGCAGGAGACTCCAGACCCATCATTGGGCAAGAGACCCCAGACCCATCATAGGGCAGGGGACACCAGACCCATCGAGGGTCAGGAAACCCCAAACCCATAACGGTGCAGGAGACCTCAAACTCATCACGGGGCAGGGGACCCCAGACCCATCATGGGGCAGGAGACCCCAGACCCATCATGGGGCAGGAGACCCCAGACCCATCATGGGGCAGGAGACCTCAGATCCGTCATGGGGCAGGAGACCCCAGACCCATCATGGGGCAGGAGACCTCAGACCCATCACGGGGCAGGGGACCTCAGACCCGTCACGGGGCAGATGACGGACACCACAAATGATGATTCACCCGAGATCTTCCCAGGTTATGACGGGATGCGTGACGCAGGTGTGAACGGGGTCGTGCAATTTGGGATCTGAATATCACACTCTCGCCAGCTTTAGACTACAGAAAACATGCTTTTCTTTTTTCTCCACAATTTCAGTCTGCATGTCTTGCTGACTTTCTAAAAGTCATTTTCTTTTTCTAAATCCCAGAAAATATTGCTTCTTTCCTCTCTATCATTTATCTACAGCATTTTGATTGCCATTAATGACCTGGACACTCCTTCTCAACTACACAACAATGATGACAGGCCTACTCTCGATACAATTCTTCATTCAGCATTAATGACTCCTCCCTCACTGCCCTTAAAACTGTTACGATATAAAGGAGGCAGATCAGTCGCATACAGCTCCACCCTTCACCAGCGCTTATCATCAACTCGATCCCAGAGAGATGAACGCTCCCACTCGATCCCCTCCTGCTCCCTGCAGTGATGTATACCATGCTGGATAACCGTTTGTACAACATGACCTCAAACCAAGTTTTTCAAACTAAAATGGTTTGAAAAGAAAGCATTAGAAACATAAACTGTTTGTCTCTCCACCATCTTCTCTCTTGAGAGCAATCTTCATGCCGGTCAACAAGTATAAACACTGACTTTATAAACTCAGCTCAAAGCCCTAAACTGAGGAGCTAATACAGACCATCAATATCCAGGCTTAAACTGGACACTTTCAGTTGTTGTGGCCCTTCTTAGACTAACGACGATTGTTGCCAGTGTCACGGTTTGTGTTACTTTGGTGTGGGGTGAAGTCTTGTAAGGTGCACACTAGTGGATGTAGGCAGGTTGTACAGTAATGGATGTACGTAGAATGTAATAAGGTGTAGTTTAGATTCAAAGGGTCAGAATACATTACCAACCAGATGTGAACGGGTCATCCCACATACCTGGGGAAGAGAAGAGAATCACATTACTTTACGCACTTCTGGACACTACGTGTAAGTGTTGGTAGAGCTTAAGGCAAGAATGCGATGTAATCATTGACGTAGATGCTATGGCAAGAGTGACGAAGACGTGTTTGTAGTGGTGACTGCTATGGTAGTAGAGAATTCTGTGGTAGTAGTAATAGTAGTAGTAATAGCAGCAATAGTTGCATTATTATCATTAATTCTATTATCAATATTATCATTATTATTATTATTATCACTATCATTATCATTACTATTATCATTATTATCATCATTATCATATCGTTATTATCATTATTATTATTATCATTATCTTTATTATTATCATATCATTATCATTATCATTATTATTACTGTCATCATTATTATCATCATTATCATCATTATTATAATTATTATTAATACTAGTAGTAGTAGTAGTAGCAGTAATAATAAAAGTAGTATTAGTAGTAGAAGTAGTAGCAGTAGTAGTAGTAGTAGTAGTAGTGGCAGTAGGAGTAGTGATGATAGTAGCAGTAGTAATAATTAGTCGTAGTAGTAGTAGTAATAATAGTAATAGCAGTAATTATTCTTACTATTATCAATACTATTATCATTATAATTATCATTATTATTATCATTATTACTATCATTATCATTATCATTATTATTATCATTATTATCATCATTATTACTATTATCATTATTATTATTAGTTGTAGTAATAGTAGTAGTAGCAGTAGCAGGTAAAAAATCTTGAGCAGTGACTTACACATCAGAGACATAGTTAACAAGCTTAAATATACTATCTTTCCTTACAACAGAATATGTTATTACCTTAGAATAACTATAGAATAATACACTTAGATACACACATAGAACGGGAAAACAACACACACACACACACACACACACACACAACAGGTGCACACGTCTGTCCTCCCGACTCAGTTCACTCTAATTTTTCATGTACTGAACATCAAACACACTTTTTTGTACACACACGCTGGGCTTAAGGTGATAACGTCGATGTTATGAAAGCTACCAGACCCCTGGTAGCGATTGCTGGGGCCGTGGCCACAACCCCCGCAGGTAACGACTGCTGGGGGTGTGGAATTAGCAGCATCCACATGGGCCCGCTGCCCCTCGCAACACTTGAAGGGAACAACAGAGTGTGTCTGAGATCCCCTGGCTGTACCTTCTGCACGACCACCAGACCTGCACGACCAGAGTTCAGTGTTCCCTGGTCGACTTGCTCACTTTCCACACGATAAGACACAAGCTGCTGACGGTTCGTAATGACCTCCTTAACTCTGTTCTTGTTTGTTTACGTATGTGTTTGCTTTGGGCTTGTATATTCCTCCGTTCGTCTGTATCATATTCGCCTCAGTCTATCCTCTGTCTCTTTGTTTGTCTGCTTTTCTGTCTCTATCTATCTTTTTGTCAGTGGTGGGCTATGTCAGGGCGTGGAAGACTACATCAAGGTGTGGAAGACTTCATCGGGGAGTGGAAGACTTCATCGGGGAGTGGAGGGATACATTGTGGATATGAAGAGCTACAACACTACGGGTAAAAGTCTAGCTATACTAGAGTGTGAAGGGCTTCCTGTACCACAGGTGTGGGTCTATACTGGGTGTGTACAACGCTATACCAGGAATGTTACTAGCCATACCAGGGGTTTAGAGAGCTTTACAGGAAGGGCAAGAGACAACGGACCACCTCACCGCATGGGAAGGTGCACAGCCACCGCGGGAGAAGCCTGGACGGGGTTCCCACCTCCCTGGTAAACCGCTCACCAGCAACTGTGTTTTCCTTTAATTCAACAACACTTGATTACAAACGGACGGCGGCCTCAGCGGGAGCCAGTTGGTCCGTACAGATGACTGTGTGCCGCCGCCCAGGTTGCAGCGGCTAACCTCAAGTGACTTGATTATCTTATTGTCTGTTGCTTACTTGATTACAGAGGAGGGCTGACGATGATGATTACTGGCTACCTGTAGTGATGCTTATGGCCCTGGCTGGGAAGCTAGTCTTATGACGCTCTGCTGAGAGAGAGAGAGAGAGAGAGAGAGAGAGAGAGAGAGAGAGTCATAGTTACATTGGATACAAGGACAAAACATTTATATTGGCCATCTTCGCTGATTATAACACCTGCGAGTGACATTACATCATCTGGTGGGTCAACACCTGAGAGCATGTGGCCGGCCCCGTTCGGGGTGCCATCTCCGCCCCATGTGGGGCAGCATCTAGCTCCTGCAGTCAACAGACCCATACAACAGTGTTGGTCGTGTTCCTCCACGCTCTTACCCCATAAAGTCAAGAAATTATTTCGACCCGTTGTTCGAACTGTTCCACTTTACTGCACCACTTGCTGTTGCTTTGAAACTTCTCCAGTTAGGCAATCTAGGTATTTATGTCAGTCAGAGAGCCCGTAATCATACGGCCATTACCCCACTGATTTTCGCCCGCTCCAACGCATAATAGATGGTTCACCTCCGCTGGAGTCACCGGGACATTGTCCGGCGGGCGTGGCTGAGCAGTCCACGCGTCGCCTGGGGAATGACGACTGGAGCAGATGGACCCAATACATCGATGCCTGGGGCGGGGGGACCTTAGGCCACGATGGTCTGGGGAGGGGAACCCCAGGCAGCGATGGCTGGGGAAGGAGACCCCAGACAGACTCAAGAACTAACACAGAAATCACCCGGGAGCAACAGGCGAACCGCTACTTGTGCTTGTCTGCTTGCGGGTGTGCTGCTCGACCGCGTGTGGGGACGTGGATGGCATGTGTGTGTGTGGTAATTTCCCAGGTACGGGAAGGAAGTCGTACACTTCTGGAGCCCGTCTATTGAATCTCTTCTGCTATCATGTAACGTTTTACTTTTGTATGCTGCCAGCATTCATAATTTTATTGCTTGGTTATCTAAATCATCCATTACCCTTATACTAAAGAATAATTCATTTACATCTTTTTAAAGAAGTTTCTCGCTTAATTTGATATATATCATGGCCTCTGGTTGTTTTATCTTTGCATCTTTCGAAGAACTGTTCACTATTAATGTCATCATACTGGTTTAAAATAAAAAAAAAAAAATGAAATCAGGTCACCGCTTACTTCTCTGTCATCTATTTTAGAAAATATGTGTCCAGTAACCTATCACGGTAACTTAGTTTCATTTTTGGTATAATCTTTGTTGCTTTCCTATGGCCCCTCTGTAAATGTGGTGGTCAAACGTAGAAACATACTCTAATTCTGAACAGTTTGTTGAGTGTTTCCTGTTCAATATACTTGAATTCGTTTACGTTATTTGTCAGCAGTTTGTGTTTTTACAGTTTTGTGGTGAGGCACTGACGATTTGCTCTGATTTTGTCCTTCATGAAACATATATTTAAGCAAACATCAAGTGTTGTTACACAAAACACTGCACAGTACATTGTTATCCTTCATGTTATTTGAAAGGAATCCAGACAGCAAAGGCTGGGGCAGGTGGACAAAGGCAGCGACGGATTGGGTAGGGGGGACCCCAGACAGCGACATTACCATTGTAGGTATCATGACATGACTCACTGTAATTCCTGAGGGTCAGGTCAAAGATCAAGCAACCATATCCAGGGATCGTACCATCTTGCTCAAGGGGTTAAATGAAGAAACTGGTTGGTTCATTGTATTATATTATCTGGACAGACGATATTCAGGTTTAGTAAATGTTTCTGTTGTACTCTAATCCTTCGGTGTGTGGGAGACGTCCACCAGGTGTGTTGTGGAGAGGCAGGTTAGCGTGAGTGCTCGGGCGTCTGGTCTCACCTCGGTAATATTCCACGGCAGTTCACACTTCAGTTCTGAAGCCGATTTTGCATGATAACGGTAAAGAATCCTGTCTTGGTATATTGCATTATATGATATCTTACTGCAAATTCCCTGGGGGTTTCCAACTTAAGGCGACCATCACTAGGGGTCTCGAATTTGTGGCCACCATCTCTGGGGTTCTGTAGCATCAAATTTTCCCCAAAGGCGATCCTCGAGCTTCACTCGACTTCCACTACTTATATACCTAACTTCACATACAAGCAGATATAAAACCGTTCTGTGGTAAGAGAGACATCAACAAGACTTTTCCAAAACTGATGGCGTTAATATATACATATATCTTTTTATATGATACTTTTTTGTAGTTAAGAGTCTCCTGGTAGTTAGTACTGTATGTATAGCTTGGGAGGACGTCATAAGAAAATTATTCTAAATGTATAATATTCCGTCTGACTTAAAAGTCAGAGCACGTAGCTTCGTGAATGCTCGTCCCTCACATTCCTCAGGAGGCCACTCAACGGCAGATAACGGAACTACCGTTACCAGCACCTAACAGAAAACGGATGATTATATAGAAAATGGAAAAGGAAAGAGAGTTCAGAGAAAACAAGGCTTAAGTTTGGGTATACCCTTATAATATAGTTCTTAACCCATTAGTCCCTTCTATCTTTATGAGGCTCCTTCAGCTTTCAGGAAGTGGACCACGTCCACTGGTCAGGATCAAAGTTCATTAAGTTTAATGACGCTGTATGTGCGTGTATGTGCAGAGAGAGCTGGGAAATTATGTAGCTAGAGCTCGGTGTTTCCGTTATAGTAGTTGCTTGGTGGGCATATATTGTCTTCAGATAAGCTGAAATGGAGTGACGTAGTGTTGGGTGATACTCAGACGGAACAGCATGAGTCGTAGTTTCCCGGCGAGTTTGGACTGAAATCAATATACATCTGGAGGGTTGAAGCTTACGACTTTCTTTTTTTTTTTTTTTTACGTTGATGGCTTCTTTCATGGACCAAAGTCCACATCAAGGCCTGAACTTAATTCAGATATTGAGAGGTATATGAAAGAGAAAGTAAAGGACGAGGGAAAGTATTTACGAATTTTGAAGAAAGTAAAAAACTTACCCTTTATAATATGTATTGTGAGGGTGGTTGTATAGTGCTTGTCGGGTAGACTTTTGTCCGTGACTGGAGCCTTCAACATAAAAAAGAAAGGCTCTTGTTTCATTGCACTGTGCATGGCAGCTAGAGAGGGTATATGTACAAATGGGGCTAGTGTTTGGATGTTTCCCTTACTACCGACTGGTACAGCAAAAAAAAAACCCTTAAAAGAATGTGTCTGTCAGTTTACTATTCAAGGATTTCTGACGAAAAAGAAATTCTTTAGGATATCATTTTCTTTATGTCTTAACCTGAGTAAGGCCAACTTTGCGTGGCTATGCAGATACGTTGCTCGTGTTGATTGGGTGGGACTAAATGAAAGTAGGGTCAGGGCAGACAGACAAAGCAGTACAGGTGGTGTGGGGTCAGGTGAATCAGGTGACGCAGATCAGCTTTGCGGTAGTGTCAGGTCAAGTGTGGATGAGGAAGGGGAGATCATCAATAGCGTGGAAGTTTCCGTAAAGAGGTTTCAGGTAACAGTGAAAAGGGGACAAGAACTGAATATTCCATATAGGCAATATAGGACCAAAATGGCTAAATAATAGAATGAAATACCTTATAGGACAGAATATGGGCTTGTACAACAAAATAAAACGGGTGGGGGGGGGGGGACACAGTTTACTGATCAGCTGACGCAGGTTAAGAGAATGTTAAAATCAGAGATTAGGAGGGCTAAGAGAAATAATGAAATTAAGAGACCTAACGGAGCAAAAAACAATGCCAAGGGATTTTTTCAAATGTACAGAACGAAGGTAAGGAAGAAAATTGGACCTATCGAATCGCATTCTGGTAGATTAGTTGATAGTGAGATTGAAATGTGTGAAGGTTTGAATAATCACTTCACATCAATATTTACGGAAGAGGAGAATACAAACATTTTGGTTCCAGAGCAGATTTACAGGGAGGACGAAATCGGGAAGCTATGTGATATAAAAATAAAGAGATTTGATATTTTGTCACAAATACTACATGGCATTTATGAGCGTGTCTTGAGAGAATGTAAGAAGGAAGTAAATGTTTCGCTTTTAAGTAGTTCCAAAGCAATGGAGGACAAATGTCGTTCCCATTTCTAAGAAAGGGGATAGATCCATTGCCTCTAATTATCGTCCTATCAGCTTAACATCTATTGTGGGAAAATTTCTGAATCAACTATAGCGGAAAAAATACTTGATCTCATTAAGGATTCACAACATGGGTTTACAAAAGGGAAGTCATGTCTCAGTAACCTTCTCTCCTTTATCAAACTATATGAAACTGTTGATCAAGGTAAAAGTTATATGATGTTGTATATATAGACTTTTGACAAAGTACCTCATGAGCGTCTGCTCAGAAAAATAGCGGCTTACGGTATCGGGGTTGTGTATTTAATTTGATTAGGGTCAGTCTTGTGACCGCTCTTGTTCGTTATATATATTAATGATTTGGATATGAAAGAACCAGAGAACTTAAATAGATTTGCCAGTGATACATAAATAGCGGCCGTAATAAACTCAGATGAAGATTCAGTGAATTTGCAGAGGGACTTAGATTATCAGAGTGGGCGGGTACATGGAAAATGGAATTCAATACAAATGAATGCAGAACACTTTGTGTGGGTAAAGAGAGGAACACTAATTACAACTGGACAATATTACTATTGGTAAAACAGAATGCGAAAGAGACTTAGGAGTATTGGTGAGTAAATATCTTAAGCAGCGGCAACAATGTATTACAGTGCGTGATAAGGCTAATAGGATGTTAGGGCTCATTAATAGGACTGTTAGCAATAAAACTCCTAGTGTTATTGCAGCTTTATGTTGTGTTAGTGAGACCACATTTGGATTATGCAGTACAGTTTTGGGCTCCATACTATGCATTCGATATAGATTATCGAGAAAGAGTACAAGGCGAATGACAAAAATGATCCCTGGAATTAGAAACCTCACTTATGAAAAAAGGGTAAAAAAGCTGAATTTACACTCACTAATGAGGAGGAGGGCTAAAGGGGATATGATTGAAGTTTTTTAATGGGATAAGGGCATTAATAAAAGTAAATATGAATAAAGTTCATATAATGCCGCCATCGGATAGGACAAGAAGTATTGGATTTAGATAAAAAAAAAAAGAGATTCATGTAAGATGTGGGTAAATATTGGTTCGGGAATAGGGTAGTAGATTTATGGAAGAAGTTGCCAGGTACAGTAGTGGAAGCTAGGTCTTTAGGTCGCTTTAAACGAAGGTTGGATGTGTTTATGGGTTCAGGCGGCTGGTTGTAGGGTGGATAGACTCAGGGCCTGACTAGCTTAGGCCAATAGGCCTCTTGCAGTGTCCTCACTTCTTATGTTCTTACGTTCTTATGTAATGTTCCATTCTAGAGGAAAAAGAATTTATATAATGAAAATACGATTAATACCTACAGAGAGTAATATAAGAGAAAGTATAGAGACCCAGTAATCCACATCATGGCTGCTCTTCTTGATCAGTTTGGTTGTGTTACCCACAACACTTATCCGTTCTCTGTTGCGCTTGATGAGTTTTCAGAGGGGAAGATTTTGTAGTGAATGATCTTTTGAACAAACATTTGCAGGAATAAAAAGAAAGTTATTTTTTCTACTCAGTATATGAACACAGAATTTTACCGTCATGCTTCTAGTTACAAGAAAGATTTTATCTATGATCAGGGTAATGTATTATTTGAAGTTCACCAGGTAAGGCGAGTGTACTACAGGTGTGACTACAACAAATCTTGAGTGCATTTTTGACGAACTATACATTTTAGATTCATTGAGTATTGCACGTAAAGTATAATTAAACATATTTATTCCCATTGTTGTCATCATGATGCAATCATGAAAAAGATATAACAATAAGAGAACAAAAATACAAATGTGCTAGATACCAAATAGCACGATTTCTTAACGACTGAAACATTAATATCAAAGAGCTGAACACAGTTACTAGCCTCATGTAGAGGAGTCAGAAATTAGTTACAAACACATGAAGAGCATTAGCACCTAATCTATTCCAAAAAAATCGACTTTATTTTTTCGTTAACATCTTCAGTGTAGTATTGTTTGACTTAGTAACAGAAGATCATTCCATAACACTATACCGGTATATATAACGAACTCTCACCAACCCTGTTAAGACGTACAACAAATAATGATTCATTAGCTCTTGTTCTATACCTCTGCTGATTATATCATATATTCTGGGTCACAACCACTTAAGATGTTATACATATGCCCATATTTGAACTTTTCAACTCTGTATTTTGTTGGGAGAGTATCAACCATTACAAAATGACTGAAAACCAGTATCATTGAGCTTTGCTGGGAGAAACAATCATATATCCTATTTCGTTAGTTTCCATGTCATTCATCCTACCTTTCAATTTCTTAGAGTCCACTAAACCATGGTGAACAAGCATAGTCGAAATGGCACTATCAAAGTCGAGACAAGAGGTGTAATTTTCAGATCGAAATTGAGGACGTTTCTGTAAAGTTAGATTTATTTGAACTTTTGGAAAGTAATTCTCAGCGATAATGTCATCTTTTAGTGACGGTCTAAAGTTATGCCTAAATAGGAATATATGACGTTGATTCAGTATAATTTTCATCAAGTTTTCTTGTCATGAAAATGAAAATGAATCAGTCACATGTGACCTGGAGGAACTAAGACAGTGCTATGATGCACAACCCCTTGTACTGTAAGAGCAAGACACAACACTGTGAGTGTTTCCACAAGAGCAGTGGTCAGTTAGTGGCGACCTAAATCATTCTTAGAGACATCAAGTTCTAATCTACAGTCCAAGTTGTAGTGATGTCCTTTGTGTCGTGCTGGAAGTAACACAGTGACGATATAACACGAGATGTTACGCACTACTAACGACTTTTCTTTACTGAAGTTGAACAGTAGAGGACGTGATGATGTCTTGCAACTTGCAAACTTTCAGGTCAGGTATGTGTCAGGCTAGTGAGGGAGGGAGAGAAGATCCGGCCCCACAGGAGGAAGCCCGTCCAACTTTCCTCTGGGCGTCACGGGCCATCCGGTCCGCTCTCTCTACCAGGGGTGACACCCCCCCCCACCATCCAAGGGTGACAGACAGGTCCCTCCCTCCTCGGGTAATCTTCACACATCCTCACCAAACAATACAATGGATGTGTTTTCTAATTGTTTTTTCTTAAATCCTCCTGAGCATCAGAGTTTGTGGATTGTTTAGTGACGGGCATGAACATGATTGACAGAAATTTGTGTAGTAATGCATGGAAACCGTCCGAAGATCCCAGCGCAGGAAATGGTGGCGGACCGTAAGACCTGCTGGTGAGTAGGTCAGACAGGCATACCCGCTTTCCCTTGCTCCAGCTGCCTCTCAGGTTGCTAGCTTTACTTTCTCCCTATTGACCTAGTAAGCTTCTCCCACGCTTAGAGAGCTACATTCCCATGCCAGCTATTACTGCTTACCTTCCACACGTTTACACCATCCGCCCAGCCTTCTTGTTAACCCTTGTCGCACGACCCACCACACGAAACCTCAGCTCTCTCATTCCACCTATCACCCTAAATTGTGAAGTCTTCATTCCGGCCAATAGTTTTTCTGACTGGTATTTACCACTAATTTCTTCCTAAATTCCTATGATTCCTGCTATTATCATATAGGTTGAGATTCAGACTTTTTCAGACTCATTAAGACATTATTCCAGACAGACATTTGCAGTAATGTTGATAAAGAAACAAAATAACTACGCTGTTATTACCATAGTATTAACTTTCAAATACAAATGATCATCTAAGATTATACCTCTGAAGAAACAAATATAAAGCTCACAAGAATATTTACTTTTCGAAACTGTTCTGTTCGTAAGTCCGGATTCAAACCAAATAGCGATTATCGGACTAAAGTTTTCATAATACAAAAATCAGATGCATTCAGACTTACACAGATGAGGACGAACCTGAACTGTTGGACATCGGACGCGTTTTACGTGTTCCCTAACTTAAATTGGCCTGGCTGAGCGCCCTAAGTCTCTCACGTTCCCTCTCACTCCGAGCTCTTCCTCTCCCTCACTGTTGGAGAGTAAGGCAACAAACTAGGTCAAGTTCTGCCTCTCTCTGTTTGATTGAGAGTGAGGCAGCGGACCAGGTCGTGGGGGTAGGGGGGTGGTGTAGGGTTCCTTCACCCGATATCTCTCCTGATCCCCGGGCGCTGCTGAACCTCGACTGAGACTTTCCCTTCTCGACTATCTTGACTTCCGGAGGTAACCTACTGCCTCTGGTGACTTGGGTTGGCCTCCGGAGGTAACTTACTGCTTCCGGTTACAGGAAGCTTCTCTAAGTCCCACGTCAGTGTTCTTAACTTGTTTACAACTTACCACAGCATGTTTTGTTTTACTGTGGATGATGAACAGAGAACATTTGGTCAGTCGTATAGGAAATATAATGGTTATGCTATCTACAATAATTCTTGCTGTTTCATAATGTTCTTTATCGTGGACGTTTAACGTGAACGTTCTTGATCAGCGTCCTGGGTTCCTGCACCCCCAGTGATACCTGCATCAAGTTACAGTGAACGTTGCCAACAGTGTCTAAACCAAACACCGTCATCGTCACACAGTGTCAGCGGATGCGGGTGGGCCTCCAGCAAGTTCTGCCTCCCACTGTGGTTTTAGATGTAGGGTGAGACCAACACAGACTTAAATCCAATATATCCTTCATTTCGCACATATAATTTTTTCAGGTAGATTCTATCGTAGTACTACAGCCGATGATTGCACAAACATGTAGGACTATAATATTACTACAGACGACTGCAGAAACATATAGAACTATATTAGTGCTACAGAAGATAGGAGAAACATGTGTTACTATAGCAGTGCTACAGATGATGGCAGTAACAGGCACTATTATGGTAATGCTGCACATGACAACAGAAACTTGCAATACAAACTTACAAGGAAAACATTTTCTATTACTGTTTCTTAAGTTTCTGTCTTTTTACAAAATTCCATTTCTTCTTTCGCAGTGCTAATAACACACAGGAAGCTCGTCTGTATGTAGGAAATCCAAGCCATTAGGACCATCTGTATTATCACCGGCTTAAGAAAAGCAATCCTTCCTTACGCAGAGAAGAGATTATCTTAATTTCATAAACTGGGTTAGTGTGTGAAAACTTTTATGCTACTTGACTAAATAAGAAGCTTAGAGTCATTAATGTATCTAGTACTACTTCTCTCCTTTCTCTCTCTATCTTTCTCATTCGCGTATCTGGGCAGTGGGGGGGGGTGTTAGCAATGGAACGCAGTGAGCCAGCATCTGCCTCTGAAAATCATTTGTGTAAAGAATGCTAATAAAAACTAACCATAATGTTCTATACCACAGCTCTGATAGCGTGCACAAGACGGGTCACTCCTGGCTCTTGCCTCAGGAACTCACTCTGGCTCAGCTGCCATGACCTAACAGCCCGTCGCATTTTCCTGTAGATCCTCAGAGTAATTCATTAAAAAACTCCCTTGAACTTTCGCGAATAATTTCTTCTGATAATCATATTTCATCTTCCTTATTTATTCGTTATTTTGTGACAACTTTCTGTTGCTCTACTGTCAAAAAAACATCAAATTTCTCAGTTCTTAGTCTCTTGAGAGTTTAGGTCACGTCCTCTTGTGATGCCTGTGCTCTGCTTGGGTTCTGGGCTGGAGTCACTGGGAAGCCACACTGCTGAGTCCTTAAGAACACTTTCATCAGTGGTAAAGAGCGAAGGTCCTGGTCCTTCACTTGGGAATGGGCACCATGTATCACACTGACAGAGACGTGAGAACACCGTCGCCGTGAAGCGGCGCTCCGGTGGCTCCTTTAACACCATTGTGAGCATCCACTGGTTATGACAAGGAAGACGACAGACGGAGCCACTGGAGCGTCGTCACTCATGGCTCAAGTCCAGGCAACATTGGGTAATAGTGCAGTGCGCACGCAACAAAGGCAGTGATCACGCTTATGGCCAGCGGAAGTCAAATATGACAAGGATAGGTTTAGGTTTGGTTCCGGTGAATTGTTTATTGGAAATATCCTCCTCCATACCTACTTAACGCTAATGGCAACCTTATATTCATACACATTATAAGTATATATATATATATATATATATATATATATATATATATATATATATATATATGATTGCAAGAGGTCACAGTGGTGCGCGTGATCTAGTATTTGCTGAAAACCACGAGTAAAATGAAACACTATAAGTTCCCAAGTGCACTTTCGTGTAATGATCACATCGTCAGGGAAGATACAAGAATGAGATAGAAGACGTAGAGCAGTCAGTTGATATACAAGGAAGAGACGCAGCTAAGACGCCATTGGTAAACAAGCGTTACCGGATGGTGATGTTTGGGTTGGTGGTTTTCGGGTTTGGCATCATGCCTATAATAGAATTTTCATCATGTGGACAAGAAAGGGAATTGTTTACAAATTTTGCCAACGACAAAGCTATCCAGTTTGTATAAACCTTCACTCATATTAATGGTAAAATTCTTTGTGTATCTAATAACAGAAGATTCAGTGATATTTCTCATGGTATAGGAGTTACAGTTAATAACTAAATTAGCATTACTCCAGTCAGTACAATGGTTATAATCTTTAACATGATTGGGTAGACTGGTCAGGATCTTCATGTCAGACTTAAACCACATAAATATTGTATAAGAACAAGACAAGAATCAAATGCTTTGTTTAATCATGTTAAAGAGTATGACCCAAAGGTCCTCTTTACCTGGACCCACTAATGCAAAATTCTTTATCTGTGTTTTACGGGTAGCAATGGTACACACACGGTAGAGGTAGAGAGAGACAGGTAAGTGTTCACTACACGCTGGTAGCAAGTGGCCCAGTAGGTCATGTCTTCCGTTCTCCTGCCTCTCGACACACTCACATCCTGGCGGGAACATCTGCCATTATGAAGCTTCCTGCATATAATTCGTCATCAGCACTGTATGTATGTACGTATGTATGTATGTATGTATGTCACTGACTGACAGAATATGTGTCAGTTAGACAGTGTATGATACAGAATAACAGGAAATGTTATCATGTGTGATCAGACATGATTACGTACTTGAGAACTTCAGTGACTGGTGATGATGGTTCTGTCTGACTCCTGCAGCCAACTGGTACAGTACATTAACTGCGCTACTAGAGGCATGGTGTCCACGTGTCATGTACCAGTGACCCTTCACGCTGCAAGTCATCCTTACCAGACATGACCTGTATTCCCGACCTTATCATTATCCTTGAGAAGTGTTCCTATTGGGAGCAGCAGGTGAGGCGGTGTTGTGACGGCTGGAGGAGGCAGCCACAGGTGACGACCGCGGAGGCAGGTGAAGGTGACGGCTGCAGAGGGTGGTAGCGGTTGACGGCTGGAGTGGGTAGCTGCAGGTGGCGACTTGTCAGTAGACGTGAGGGTCTTACACGATATCATCACACACAAGTCATCACACGCACAGGTCATCACACACACACAGGTCATCACACACACACAGAGGCCATCACAAGAACCATGGTATACTGTCAGCATCTGTATGTTTGTCCTGTCCGCTCATCCACTGAGTCAAACTCATACACTGATCACATGCGGCTTCATACTCCATATTCTTCAACCACCTGTAAATCCACTCACCCCTTGACACCTGCACCGTCTTACGCACTCTCCAAGGGTTTACGCAGGAACATATTGCATGTTCTTTCCCCTCTTCCTGCCCTCCTGTGCTCGGCTACTATTACCGGCGAAGCTTTCTACCCGTCAGTAACCAGGTCAGAGCCAGGGCGTGAGTCGATGCCCGCACCTGGCTCTCCCTCGCCTCGGGCAACTCAGAATGATTCGCTAAGGTCAGGGAGGAACTGGTGAGGATGTGTAAGGTCGGTCAGAGACTAGGATCATCAGTCTACGCTGTCTGCCAGGCCAGTGCTGGAGTATCTCATTCTACGACTCTTTCCAAACAGTACACAGTAACACTAACATGACGCGGTAAAGGCAAGCAATGGGTTCTTAAAGTAAAGACGCCATGATTCGTGGAGGACATGTCGAAGGAAGAGTTGGAACTGTGTTGGATTCCCACGAGATAAACCAACCTCTCACGTCCTAGCTGGGAGAACAGCATCTCTCACACACTCCTCCGTCTCCTGGCTAGCAGAGTAACACTCCCTACTTTCCAAACTTTCACTAAATATTTAGTATGAACTGCCAGCCACCGGGCCCGCCTACTCGTCGTGGATTAATTTACTACAAAGGTGTAAACATATGCTTTCCAGCCTCCTACACCCAAACCACACCACACCACACTCCTCCTGCCTCTTACACCCCAGCCACAGAATACCTCAACCACACGACACCCTTCCCACACTACACTCCAGCCACACGGTACTCAGGGTTCCGCCCCAGATGTCGACGCATCACGACACCGACCTCGACGCACCAACTTTCTACCTGCCTCGAGACTCTCACGCCGCCTGTCATCTTAGTCACGATGACAGGTACTTGGAGAGCCGTCCTCCCCTCCCCGTCAGGTACGTCGTCCGTGCCGGGTACCCGCAGCGTCGAGTACAGTAACAAGCGGTAACCACATAGCTTATATATTTCCTACGTGGCAGCCGAAGACGTCATCTTTTTCTTTTACAGAAATGTTCGACATCCGCATGCGCGGCAGAGAGGAGCAGCAAGTACGTCCCGTCTCAGGTGTTCCCTGATACCTGCTGCACCTTCAGCAACACTCGTTAGAAGGAGGCGGCTGGCGGGGCGAGCACCACTCATCCTTACGCTCTACTTACCGCTGACAAGGTCGCATGCTTGGGAGGTCAGGTTCAAGCGACATCTGTTGATCCTGAGAACATCCTCTTACGTTGCTGACGTGGTGGTTCTCGTGCAACTCTACTACAGGAGGGACTGACTTAGGCAGCGACCTGGTGATTTCTGAATTTAGCACTAGGTAGAGGAAGGGACGCGAGGAGCCGTGTGAGTCCGCATGACAGATGGACGGTGCAATACTGGATGTATCACCAATGCTACTCAGAGGGCCGTCCTGTAACCTTACAACCATTCCTTTTATCGCCGATGATATCACATAATAACAACGTTATCTATATCTTGATATGTTAGTACCTGCTTCAGTGTCATGCAAATCGAATCAAGATTTTCTTATTTCATAAAAAGTTCTTGGCCATCCTGATGAGGGCAAAAACACGAGAGAAAACCATCGTTATCTGGTTCACCAGGTCAGATTACTACTCCCGCCACACGCTCTGGCAAGTTAAGTAAATCATCGCCTCAGACATCTGTGTAAGTCTGTTGTCAGCAATCAAGCGAATTGTTGCCCTTAAACATACCAGGTCAGGAAAACTCTCTTCTGCACATTCAAGCAAGCAATCAAGACATCCTCAACAGGCACATATACTCAGCATGCCCTCCTCCCATGCACACTCCAGCAAGTTCTGGTCGTGAACTCAGACGAACATACAAGCCTGTGTGCACAGAGGTCACCCTTCAAGTACCCTCAACCTGGCAGACTGGCCTTTGCTTCAGCCACTGTCAAGAGCAGTCCAGGTCGTTTCCTCCTCATGACAGCCACTGTCATGAGCGGTTCAGGTCCTCTTCATGACAGGCAGCACCATCCTTCATGGCCATTTTCCTCTGGCATTCATGTAAACTTGACCTCAGCCGCAAAGCTTCAGGTACATGTCAAACTGAACTTCTTATAACCGGCCGTCAACTGCGCTGCCAACGACATTTCAAGGAACATATTTGCGTCTGTCTCAAAAATATAATGAAAAAAAAAACAACTGTTTGTTCAAAATTAGTTTGCTGTCCTAATGTTCACCTGATGCCAGTCTTCAATCCTTCCTGTTAAATTGTTTAAATACTAATTTGTCAAAAGTGAAGTAATGGTGAATCTTATATACCGATCTCTCTCTCTCTCTCTCTCTATATATATATATATATATATATATATGAAGAAATATATAACAGTGTCACTATTATCAGTTCCACGAAAACCCACTATTCGGAGAGTAAAAAACAGAATAACAGGAGTTCTGTATAATTTTGTTCTACATCCTGAGACCCTCTTCAGCAGAGAGAGAGTGCAAAGCTATGCAAGGGTTAGGTCACATGTTCAGGTCGCCCACCTGAACATGTGACCTAACCCTTGCATAGCTTTGTACTCTCTCTCTGCTGAAGAGGGTCTCAGGATGTAGAACAAAATTATACAGAACTCCTGTTATTTTGCTTTTTACTTTCCGATTAGTTGGTTT
>JAYMFT010078755.1:0-14360 GCA_038088735.1 Panulirus argus
GGTCACTGGTGTGAGCGTGATCTAGTATATGCTGATAACCACAAGGAAAATGAAACACAGTATGTTCCAAAGTGCACTTTTTTGCAATGATCACATCGTCATGGGAGATGCAAGAATGAGATAGAAGACGTAGAACAGTCAGTTGATATACAAGGAAGAGACATAGCTAAGACATCATTGGAAAACAAGCTTTACCGGATGTTGGTGTTCAGGTCCGACATCGTGCCAGTCATAAAACTTTTACTATGTGGATAGGAAAGAGAACTGTTTATAAATTTTGCCTATGACAAAGTTTGTATAGACCTTCACTAATATTAACGTTACAATTCTTTGAGTATTTAACAACAGAAGATTCAATGTTATTTCTCGTAAAAAAGCTAATAACTGAATTAGCGTTACTCCAGTCAATACAATGGTCATAATTTTTAACATGATTAGACAAAGTATTTGAGTCTTGTCCTATTCTTATATATATATATTTATGTTGCTTAAGTCTAACATAAAGATCCTTAACAGTCTGCCCAACATAAAACTTACAGCTTTTACAAGGGATTCTGTAAACACATCCCGCTGAATTTTCTAGTGAGTTTTTGATTAAGATATTCTTTATAGAATTGTTATTACTGAAGGGTACATCTATATTAAAGAATCTTCTATTCTTAAATACACAAAGAATATTAACATTAATATTACTGAAGGTCTATACAAACTGGATAATTTTGTCATCAGCAAAATTTTTAAACAGTTCCCTTTCTCGTCTACATATTAAAAATTTTATGACTGGCATGACGCCAGACCCAAACACCACCATCCAGTAATGCTTCTTTACCAATGGTATCTTAGCTATGTCTCTTCCTTTCATATCAACTGTTCTATGTCTTTTATCCCATTCTTTCATCTGCCCTGACTATATGATCATTACACGAAAGTGCACTTGGAACTTATCGTCTTTCATTTTCCTTGTGGTTATCAGCATATGTATAAATTTATGTATAAATTTTTAATCATACTTGATAACTGTTTCTGTGTTAGCAATAGAGTGCCAGGAACTGATGAAGAAAGGCCACATCCATTCTCTAGTTGTCATGCAATTCATAGAAACCACAGCTCCTTATCCACAACCTGGCCCCACTTACCTTTCCATGGTTTACCTCTGCCCCTTCACATGCCCTGGTTCAGTCCATTGATAACACAACAACCCTAGTATACCACATTGTTCCAATTCACTCTATCTTGTGCACATCTTTCACCCTTCTGGATGTTCAAGCCCCAATCACTCAATTTGTCTCCCGGTTCTCTTTGTTCCCTCCACCTTCTGACACATATATCCTCTATGTCAACCTTCCCTCACCCACAGTCTTGATATGTCCAAACCATTTCAAGTACACCCTCTTCAGCTCTCTCAACCACATTCTTCTTATTACCACCCATCTCTCTTACCCTGTCATTACTTAATCAAACCACCTCACACCACATACTGTCCTCAAAAATTTCATTTCCAGTATATCCACCCTTTTACACACACCACCATCTATAGTGCATACCTTATATCTATATAATATTGTTGGAGATACTATTCCTTCAAATATACCCACTTTTGGCCCTTCCAGATAACATTCTCTCTTTTCACACATTCTTCAGTGCTCCCAGAAACTTTGCCCCCTTCCATGGTTCCATTCACTGCCATGTCCATTCCCAGATATCTAAAACACTTCACTTCCTCCAATTTTTCTGCAATCACACTCACACTCTAAATAACCTGTCCCTCAACCCTGCTGAACCTAATAACCTGGCTTTTATTCATATTCACTCTCATTTTCTCCTTTCACACACTCTTCTAAATTCAGTCACCAAGTTCTACAGTTTCTCACTCAAATGTACCACCAGTGCTCTATGTATATTACCAGCCTCCACCTGGTTGAGGTTATACCGTGGGTGAAGTCACCTTTGGTGGGGCTGTGTCAATGTCAGTTGACGACACACAGTAGTCTTGTCACAGAAGTTCTTGCTTTAAAGGAGTTCATCAAGTCTCTGCTACTGAATGTAGTGCAGCACTGAGCTGCAGGACCCCCAAGAAGAGTGTCCTGGGGTGAAATCAGGAACTTTTCAAAGAGGGGCCCTGGCATAATTTTTAACAAGTAGAACATACAGCATCACAAAAGTTTTTTATTTTTTGTGAATAATCTTGCAGAATGGGATCAATCCAAAGTCTGTGGCTTAAGTGCAGTAATACTTGCAGCTTTTTAAGTTCATGTGTTCTCATCAGAACTATTGTTTCTTGAATTTCTATCACTCTTCCCATCAAAGTCCTTAGTGCATTTCAGTCTCTTTTGGTGTTTTTTATCAGCTTTGCTTGATTACCTCCTTGAAGATCTTCTTAGTGTGATTTCTGTTGGGTATAAAAAAATTGATCAATTTGAGACATCTGTTGAAAGAATCTGACATTTATTTCTAAGATCAAACACTGCCTTAAATGAATAAGAAAAGCAAATTATGATTATTCTATATAGCTCATATTCACTTTCAACATGATTACAAATATCAATTGCTAAAGTATTTGCACATCAAAAACCTGAGTGAAGTGCAATATTTACTACATTTACATCTCAATGTCACATGCATAATCTTGCTAAAACTCCTCAACTACTGCATACTTTCAAACTCTTATCACCAGCAATATTCCTTACAGGTTTCAATTGTTCTTCCACTTCATCTCTTAGTATCTCCTTATACCTATGTTTATTTATTAAATTCTTTTTAAATTCACATTTCTGTTTGATTCAAACTTCTAAACAATCAACTTCTTGCTTTATAAAATTCATTTCATGATCTGAAATTCAACTTGGAATGCCTTCTTCAATTCAACATTCTGATTTTCTGTCTCTCTAAAATTAACAGTATATCTGTGCTACTTAAACTATGTAACTCAGTTTCAGATTGCCAATTCAGTGGCACAAAGTAAATGGGCTGCACCACTAAGCTACCATGATTACAGCCACAAATTAATCAAATTTTTTGAAAAACTATTTATGTGGGAGGTTTAGCACTTGTCTAACAATCCACAGCAATATTTCAACCACAGTTCTGTTTTGTCAAATAATTTCTGTCAATGCAGTACACATTTTTCTTCACTGAATACAATGGATGCGCTGGTTACTTCCAATGAAGAAAAGGCTAATTATGACTGAGTGCAACTGTCGGCTGTAGTCTACCTCTGTCAAAAAATACTTCCCCTTACCCTAGCAATCTTTTATTTTCTCTTAAATATGAAGTGAAAACCAGATCCTGGTATGCATTGCAATCTCCAAACACCTGTAGTAAATAAAATGTAAATACACTGCAGGCACCTGCAATCCATGCAGTCACCATGTAAGTAAAGTTCGGAGTTTATGCACCTTTCTCTGCATATTCACTACAAAGTACATGTTATGGACATCATATCATACTTAATACATTCTGTGCATATTTACTGCATATAATTCTGTTCCATCAAAGATATAACAATTCAGTGTTTTGATGAGAGGTAAGAGGTGGCATCACTTTCACCCTGATGGGGAGGATCATGTATCGGTGACACTTTTGACCTGCCAGAGGTTAACTATCAATCTGAAGTTGTCCCAGTCTGGATGACTGAATTTCGCCCAATTGGATATAATGTCTTCACACAAGAATGTCGACTTCCAATGGGCTTAATAGTGAGAGAGGGAATATATTAGATATATTTATCCCTATGGACTGCCATCCATCACCATAATTGCCTTCTACCAATCAGAACTCATATATATATATATATATATATATATATATATATATTTTTTTTTTTTTTTTTCATACATATTTGCCTTTTCCCGCATTAGCGAGGTAGCGTTATGAACAGAGGACTGAGCCTTAGAGGAAAAATCCTCACTTGGCTTCTTCTCTGTTCCTTTTTTGGAAAAGCAGAAACTGGAGGGGAGGATTTCCAACCCCCCGCTCCCTCCCCTTTTAGTCGCCTTTTATGACAAGCAGGGAATACGTGAGAAGCATTCTTTTTCCCCTATCCCCAGAGATATATATATATATGTATATATATCCCTGGGGATAGGGAAGAAAGAATACTTCCCACGTATTCCCTGCGTGTCGTAAAAGGTGACTAAAAGGGGGAGGGAGCGGGGGGCTCGAAATCCTCCCCTCCCGTTTTTACTTTTCCAGAAAAGGAACAGAGAAGGGGGTCAAGTGAGGATTTTCCCTCTAAGGCTCAGTCCTCTGTTCTTAATGCTACCTTGCTAATGTGGGAGGTGGCTAATATACATGAAAAAAAAAGTATATGTATCTGGACTTTTGTCCTTGACTGGAGCCTTCAACATAAAAAAAAATATATAAACAGATAGACTGATTATATAGGCAGATGATCTCCAGAAAGCATTACTTGGTACCAAGCATTCCTCCAAGTCCTTTAATGCTGTTCCTTCTTCTCTCACTCAATCTGCATCTTTATCTTGACACAAAATCCTCAATAAACTTATGCTTGGACAGGATATTCACTGGGGTAGATGAAATCTGGTTTAGTTGAATGCCTCCAAGACCCAGTTTCTTACCCACCTCTCTAATGAAAATTCCTCACAACTATCCTCTCTCCTCTGATGGTTATGTAATTCCACCTTTTGACTTGATAAACATACTTCATATTACTGTAACATCCACCATTTCTTAGAAACCCCGCACTCACAAAAATACCTAAGTCTGCCTCTAAAAACCTAGAAGTCCTGTTTAGATATCGATATTTCTTTTCTTTGTATGGAGTAGTGCTCTCACATCTGGTGTGCTTCTAGCTCTACATCCTTTTTCTATAGGTATTATTTTGGTTATTGCTCCCAAAAGTTGGATGCCTGTGTGCCCCTACCAATAGCTAGATCATGCAATGCTTGGCAAGCTGCTGCATCACATGATTGCTGTGTGGCCATTGGCAACTCAAGCTTTGGAACTCTAACCTCTTATGTCCTTCCCAATAACTATTACCAAGCACATTTTAAAAGACAGGTTTTACACTTCCTCAAATATTCGTAATTACTTTCCCTTTTCTCTTCTTTTTCCCTTTCATAATCCCCTCTCATTTCAATTAAGGCCTAGCCTTGATGTGAACTTTTGTCAGTGACTGGAGCCTCCAATGTATTAAAAAAAAAAAAAAAAAAAAAGAGAGAGAGAGAGAGAGAGAGAGAGAGAGAGAGAGAGAGAGAGAGAGAGAGAGAGGCAGGGTTTGCATTTCAGATTGTTTAGGATTATAGATGTCAATCTTTCCAATAGGGTTTTATGGTCTATATATGTTCTTTGTAAGTAATATATGTAAATATGTACATTAAAAACATGTAAAAAGCATTTGATTAATGCACTTACAAATTCCTTCTAGACTGATTTTACCATGAGAACACTGAGTTAGGGTCTATAGTTACATATAAGATCAGGTGATCAGGTGGGACACTAATTGGATGCCATTTTAAGGGCAGAACAAAGGCAAAAACCACATAAATAACAGGTACAAGTACGAAAAGCATGAAGCACTGCTTCTTCAAAGACACACTTTAGACATTCATGTACTATTATTACTGGAATCTTAAATGCATGGGCATTAGGATTTTGGATGCGCTCAGACTACAGGTATGGAGATCTACCCGTTACAGATTTCTGTCTACCAATCAGTATCAAGTACAATCCTCACAGCATTCAAAGCAAGGTAGTGCATGCATATTTTCTTCCAATGTTTCACACCATCGTTTCTGCACTTTAAAATGTAAAAAATTAGAAAGCAATGTTTAACATTCCTGCTAAAGCATTCACTAAGATAATTTGGTTCTCAAAGATCTATGGAAATTATGACCAGCTTGCACTACAAAAATAATGTATGAAAAGAGTGAAGCCTGAATCAGCAAAAGCACACATGGAGTACACCTCTTTAAAGTAACAAATGATCTAACAGATACAAAAATCAGTGTGATATCCAAATGGACTACAATACCTTTTAACTACAAGTTAAATTTGTGAGATCATGTTAAAGAAGACATATTGATAGAAATAAATAGTTACAAATACTTATTACTATTTTAAAACTGCATAATGAAATAATGAAAATCAGAAACATGTGTAGAGCAAATGGGGTACTACAATGTATTCTATCCAAGCAGAAATACTGCCCTGTCTGGTAATATAAACCAAAAAGTAAAAACAAAATACCTGTCTCAGATCTTCACTTGGAGAATGAAGCTGTGATACAAGCGCCCTCATGAATGAACGGAAGGAACAAAGAAGAGCCTTATTGGTGCCATCCCCAAATGTAAGGTTGGTTAGAGCCATGCCAGCATATCTGAAAATAGTTAACTGATATATCAAAATCTCTGTATATAATAGCCATCAATCAAACCATTTAATCTACAGGTATGTAATTTCCCTATTGCCATTACAGTGGTCTATATTGTCTCTCTACACAGTTTGGTCAGCGTCTGTCTCCTAGAACCGACTGTTATGAAAAACTGCCAGAGACACCAGATGTAGAGGAGAAGAATTGTTAAGCAAAGTGAAATCATGACGTTACAAGAACAGGGAAAAGACAAGACCACTTTGCAATAAGAGGTTATTTACAAGAGGAGTATGGAAACTGGTGACCCAATGCAGAAACAGCAAGAAACAAATTTGTTATGGTTACAGGATAACTCATTATTCTATAAAAGAAAAAAAAATTAAACATCAAATCTTAAGAAAATTACATCCACACACAGATATGATGGTATATTTCTTGTTCACATTCATGTTATCACTATTGAGAGATTTACTACATTGTCTTAAACTCTACACAATCCTCGTTCTATCAAAGTGTACTCCCTTGTTTAATTATTTTATAATGTCCTCTGATTGCTCTATTCCTATATTTCATGAAGAACTTCAAAAGACTATGTAAGAAGAGGAAGTTTAAAGTGGAGACTAGCAAAACCAAATTAGTTGCACCTGAAAAGGGAAACTTGGTGTGTATGATGCAGTAAAGAAGTATGAGGTGAGAAACAATGATGTCCTGCAAATGGTACAAGGATATATCTGGTTGAGGTGGTGGAATAAAAGAAGTTGAGATATCACAGTACCAAATGGTAGGCACGTAACTGTATCTCTGAGGAAATATGAGTTTTCAGCTGCAGTGGAGCCCATCTTAAGAAACAGCTTAAGGCTTGTATTAGAGCAGAAATCAGTTAAATACCATGATAAACTGTCACAACGAACTAAAATACCATGATAAACTGTTACAATGAGCTTAAAAGTACTTTGCATCATCAACATGCTGTATGATAAATGCAAAATACTTACCAGTTCACCTTTAAAGCTATAGTGAAAACTATCTTTCACTTTACACATTTTTTCTAGCTTAAATGGAGCTTGAAAATCAAAAGCACCAGGAGTTTTAGGGCTAAATATTGGTCAAATTCCTTGTTCTATATCAAGATAAGTTAGGAAAATCTGGCAGTGATTAGTAGACTGATACAATAACATACTATATACACTTAAAGTGAAAATAAGCAATCTAATTCCATATCTTGTAAAAGTAAACAAGAATTCTTTTCACTGGCAGTATCTCACCAACAAAGCAAAGATACTACTTGGTAGTTGAAAATGGCATTACATACCTTGGTTAAAAAAAACTAATGCAGCACTAACCTTCTTAAAGTTATGCAGTACTGATCAGATGTGGTAGAGCCATGACCATCATGATCTCGTCTGATAAGCTCTGCTATGGCATGAAGGCCACCCAGCGAACACATAGCATGGCGGTGATCTTCATCAAATGAAAGTTTCATTAAGGCAGCCATTGCAGGACATGGATGCCGATCCATGTCATCTTCTAATAGTGGACCACGACCTGCGCTTGTTCGCTCTAGCCGTTCATATAGGTAGTCCGAGTAATCTCTAATTTGTTCTAATAGCCTCAGTACTCTGAAGTATGAAAATCATGAGTCATGTTTGAGAAAAAAATAAACTTTCTTTAAAAACATGCAAAATATAAAATTCTCCTATAAATATTACTATCTTTTTATGTTATGTATTAAAAACAAATTGCAACATGATGTAAATGAGACACTATTCTTAAAAATTAATACTGTCTTTTTTTTAAGTTGCAAGGCTCCAGTCATGGACAAAAACCCACATCAAGGCTGGACCTTATTTGAAATATAAAAGGTTAATGAAAAGGAAAAAGATGAGATGAGAAGTATTTAAAAACTTTGGAGGAAGTGAAAAGTCTGTATTTCATAAAGTGCCAAGTCACAGTTATAGGGAAAGAATGTAAGAGTTGAGAGTTCTGAAACTTTGAGGTGATGGGAATTTTCCTACCTGGCCTCTCTTCGTCCTCGTTTGTCATCTGGGTGTGAGTGGACTATGTTGTGGAGGGCTTGTGCTGCTCTAAGTCGTGTCTCTCTAGTCGGTGCAACATCACCATCACCACCATGAAGAAGCTAGAAATTTACAATATATCCCATAGTCATAAAACACTATAGCTTAAAGGTTTGCGTTGTTATTTTTCTCGAATGCTTCTTGTATATAAAACGTATCTTACTTAAAGTATCAGAGATATCATTAAGGTTCTAAAGTAATTCATGTATGATCATATACTTGGAACTCTACTTACATTCACTAGTCACATCTTCCAAATAAAGATTAAATTAAATAATATTTCAATATGTTTGAGTGTTATGGAATCTGGAACTCACAATACTTTACAATATTCTTCATTCAATTATAGAACGGACATAAGAGGGTATTACACACACCACAATAAATAACACTGGAAGCTATATCTTTTAACTAAGTCACAGGAAAACATTACATTTAATGATCACAAAGCTGCTTGAAATAACAAGCAAGACAGACCCAACTCCAAGTACCTGTATTAGTAAGGGTAGACAGCCAGACTGCCTCATGGCAACACAAGAGTCAGGGGATGAGGACATAGCCAAGAGTGTACGGCTCATGTCATCACGGTCACCCGAGGAAAACATGGAAAGAAGACCATAGACCATCTCCACCTGCCATAACACAGTAATCAGACACATGCAGCAAAGCAATGCTTGAGCAACTGTCAGCCAATAGTTGCAATGCACTTCAAGACCTTTAAAATCAAGCAATATACAGTAATCTATATCATAAACTTACAAAATATATGCATTTATGTTATTGTGTGCTTGTGCTAACAAATGAATTATGTTGTCCTACATTTCAAAACTAAAATACACTATACATCAGTCTAACTATCATCTTTATCCCTATTTACACAGGCTGGGTTCATAACATATAACCTCTTGCTTCCTTCATGCACATATCCTCAATTTCCACATTAATATAAACACATCTTTTTTTCACTTTATAAATAACATACCAAGATGGTTCATCAAGCAAAATTATGTCTCCATTCACTCCTTCACCCTTATATACAGTATGTTTCCACAGCAAAAAATCAGGGATAAATGTCCTGTCATTCACATCTGAAATATCAATGGAGATAAACAATTCCCTCACTTCATCTGTTCATTCCTTGTGGTTTACCCCTTCCCTTTATATCTTCATCCACAAACCTTCAACTTATAATTCACATCGGAAATACCACTGGTGATAAACAATTCCCTCACCTCATCTGTTCATCTCTTGTCTTTACCACTTCCCTTTATACGTTCAACCACATATCATCAACTAATAATGTGTCATATTTTCCACGTGGTCATACAAAAATATGAGACTTTCAAATACTTGTGTGTCTCTACCATTTGTTTTGTCATTCATTACTCTAACCATCTGACTAATTCCAACTAAACTACATTACTTAGTTTGCTCATTTCTACTTCTTTTGTTTCTTAATTCACTGACCTAAGAAAAAAGTTTCACATCTGTACATTGGATTTGTGACAAGCACTCCATGCAAGACTCTTGGATAAAAAACTTAAATTCTTTCCATTCACCAGAGTTATCAGTATAGCTTTTGCATTCAAAACAATATAAAATGCACATGATTCTTAACAAATGCTGTTAGTGTCCATACTTAAAAAATATGCAAAATTCATCTTTTTTCTCTTTAGAAGAAAATCTTTGCCATTCAAACAGTTTACTTTATATAATGTGATGGCAGCAACATACTTTCAGGGCTCTAAACAAGTAATAGAGGTGCACTAACATACAAAAATATCTGGGAAACAATAAATTAAAAGTACTTAGTCATATATTTTCTTTGGCCTACTCTTTCTCCTCCACATCAATGATCAAGCAACAGGTGCAATATTAAATTGTGACATGTGGGTAATTAAATAAACATACAACAAAAACACTAAGGTCTCTGGTTATAAATGATCCATTATGGACTCCTGTGGTGTAGTGGTTAGCGTTCCTGACCATGATGCATTCATGGACAGCTCAGGGTCAAGCGCATAGGTTCTAATCCTGGTTGCGGCAGTCAGTCCACAGTCTACCCAGCTGTTCATCCACCCCGAAGGGTTGGTTGATAAATTGGTTACCTGGCTCAGGCTAGGGTATATACATATATTATTATCATTACCATTATACTTGATCACTGTTTCCCGTGTCAGCGAGGTAGCGCCAGTAAACAGACGAAGAAAGACCCATCCCCCCACATACACACATATATACATACATGCACATATATGCACAGTACATACTTATACATAACAACATATACATATGTACGTACATATACATACACATGCATATACACATATACACATGTACATACTCACACTTCCTCGCCCCCATCCATTCCTGATGCCATCCCGCCCCACAGGAAATAGCATCGCCACCCCCCGCGCCAGCGAGTTAGCGCCAAGAGACAGACGAAACGGCCACATTCGCTCACACTCAGTCTCTCACTAACATGTGTAATGCACTGTAATTAGGCTCATGACTCCGTGTTAGTCTATTTTGTGTGCGTCCACATATCCACCAAGCGAGCTTTAATTTCATTGTTATTTCATTTTTGATTAAAAGTCACACTCTACGTTAATTTTCCTATTTCATTTATTGTTGATAGATGTCGCTTCTAAAAAAATGGATAAAGATGACAGTCTTATTGTTGTTTGATAAACGATACGATATAACGACCGATCAATAATTACCAAGTACAGTTGTCGTTAACTTGAACATTTGTAATGAATTGCTTCGAAACAAAAACCTGTTGAGAGTATCAGCTCAGTCTTCCTACGGGTATCATTCCTATCCATATTATATAAAGAAATTGAAACTCTGTCGGTCACTACCCAATACTACCCATGGCACTGTTACTCACCACCTGAGACCTGAGTATTCACCATGTTATCTTGAACCTTGGTGAATTATTGATATGAAGATAGAGAAGCCTATTGACATGAGTAACTGCGCTCCTCTCTTTATCAAAAGTGCTGGTATGATACTCTGGTATCGACTATCAAGAAGCAAACAGTGACTTCATCACATGGTACTGATAATGATACTCACTGTTTGGGACCTTGATTAAGAATGAATGGATGAGCTGAATACCATGAGTCGCCATTGATGACCTTGTTCGATAAGTTTAGGATGTCTGGAAGTCGAAGTTATATGCTGGCATATTGCAGTGAAGTTCTGTTTTGGTCCAGAGCGCTTACAGGACACCATCGATCGTAGCCCTTGGCAGTAGTAGAGCTTTCCAACTCGTAGGAAGGTCTGTAATTAGGCTCACAACGCACATATGCATATATTCATCTGTTTAATTCATTATGTTTGTGTATCTACCTTCTTGCAATGAGCGGGGAGGGAGTTCTATAGTCATGGGGCCCCATCTCTAACATTTCTACGACCATACAACTTTTTTAGCAGCTTTCTGTTTCCTTCGGAATGACTTAACTATTTTCTTTCCATATCCCTGACACTGTTATTGCAAATCAAATTAGATTTTCAACCTCGGCATCAACAATTAGCACACCATTTTTGGGCGTAATATATTACCCATTACTGGATTCCTTGACTGTTTACCCTATTTCGTTATGTAATCCTTTGCATCCCGCTTTAGCCTCGGCGTGGCTGAGTGGATGTGCCCGTGATGAAGCTTTGCTCACGTACCTGACCTAAGGGACCTTGACCTTGTTTGCTTGCTGATGAACCGAATAGAGTTAGTATATACCTCTTTATTGTAATGACTTGAAGACAGTCATACTGTTAGAAGGGTTTTAGCAGGCGTTGGAGGATAACCGAGTCGAGTATATAGAAGAAAATAAGATAAAAGTGCAATGAGATGAAAATGAAAAGTCCAATGTTTAAACGGAGTGTTCATGTAACTGCAATATGTCGCTAGCTGTTTCTTTCATTTGTCTTTGAAGTGTTAGTCATCAAACCTTCGTTAATGCGTGACACAATGTTTATCCCTGCTTATTGTGTGGGAAGGGTCTTCATAGGTCCCCGTGCGATTACTGAGACGTCCTCATCGTAAGAGTTTGTTTGTGATATCTTTTCTAAGTTGGGAGAGCCAAACAGGTCTTTGTGTGTACTTACTTACTTGCTACATCTTTTGTTTCTTCACAATTCTTATGATATTTTTGTTGCCACAGAACCATTTGTCTACTTTGCTGGAGGGTCCGAGAGACAAACAGGTCCATATTTGTTTGGTTGATGCATCCAATTTCTATTCTGCTGGTCTCACGTAATTCATGGTATTCCCACTTCTTAGGAATATCATGAGTCTATTACTTCTACTCCTTTCACAATCATGATAGTTCTGTAATATCATCTATGGTCTATTCTTAAAAAATTTAACTGTATGGCTGATTATTGGTGCTTATGCACCTGGCCATGATAAAAAAAGATCATGCGAGGCAATTGTTTTGGGAGCAGCTGAGTGAGTGTGTCAGCGGTTTTGGTGCACGACACCGGGTATTAGAACTGCCTGTCTAGTGTGATCTACAGTACAGAGGCATACACGGAAACCCATACCAGTCTTGCATGACCTGGAGTACAGAATCTTGTATGTAAATCACCGCCAATTTGGCGTGATATTGAGCAGAACAGTGAATATATATATCCCTGTCAGTCTGGTGTGACTGGAGTATGGAAGTCTACCTGCAAACCCCTGCCAGCCTGGTGTGACCTGGGGAACAGAAGTTTAGATGTAAATCCCTGCTTTTCTGGCGTGATCTGGCGTGCAGAGGTCATGTGAAAATCTTTGCATGCTTGACGTGACCTGGAGTACAAAAGTCTACATGTAAATCCCTGCCAGTCTGGCATGACCTGAGTACAGAAGTCTACATGTGAATCCTTGCAGACTGATTTGGCCTAGAATAGTGAAGTTTCCATGTAAATTCCTGCCAGTCTGATATGATCTGGGGTACAGAAGTGTAAATGTAAACTCTTACTTGTCTGACGTGACCTGGCGTAAAGAAGTCTATATTTAAGTCCCCGACAGCCATGCGTGACATGGAGTGCAGAAATCTACATGCAAATCCCTGTCAGTCTGGCGTGCCCTGGAATAGGCAAGTCTACATGTTAATCCCTGCCAGTTTAGCGTGATTAGGAATACAGATGTCCACATGTAAATCCCTGTCAGCCTGGGGTTACCTGAAGTGCAGTAGTGTACATGAAAATCTTTGCCAGTCTAGCGTGACCTGGAGTACAGAAGTGTGCACATAAATCCATGCCATTCAGGCGTGACCTTGAGTAGAGAAGTGTACATGTAAGTCCCTTCCAGTCTGGAGTGACCTAGAGTACAAAAATGTATATGTAAATCCATGCTAATCTAGCGTGACCTGGAGTACAGAAGTATACATATAAATCCCTCTTAGTTTAGTGTAACCTGAAGTAGAAAACTGTATACGTAAATCTTTACTAGCCTGGCTTAACCTGAAGTACTGAAAGGCACATGCAAATCCCTGCCTGTTTGGTGTTACCCGGAGTAATGAGGTGTATATGTAAATTTGTTATTCTGGCGTGACATGGAGTGCAGTAATGTACATGTAAATCCTCCCTCCGTCTGGCGTGACCTGGATTAGAAAACTGTATATGTAAATCTTTGCCAGTCTGGCGTGGCCTGGAGTACAGAAGTGTACTTATAAATCCTTGTCAGTCCTCCGCACCTAAGTATTGAAAAGTATGGAGTACTGCTTCCACATTTGGGCTAGTTCTAGATCTCTTTCCTTACTTGACAGAGTTGAGTCGAAAGCGATCCGACTGATAAACTGTCCCAGGCTAACTTCCAAACTTGACCCCCATGCCCTACGCCGCAATGTTGGTTCACTTTCCTTTTTCTATAGGTATTACTTTGGATTTTGCTCCCGAGAGCTGGCTGCTTGTGTGCCCCCACTACTAGCTAGACCACGGAATACTCGGCAAGCTGCTGCGTC
>JAYMFT010078765.1:0-14360 GCA_038088735.1 Panulirus argus
TATATATATATATATATATATATATATATATATATATATATATATATATATATATATATATATATATATAGACACCATTACTCCATTGTAGTTAGATATGTTAGGGTTAAGAATAACGACAGTCACAAACTTTATTTATTTGTGGGGTTTGGCGGTGGATGGCATGCTGTGGTTTCGGTGCAAAAGAAGATAAAAGGAGAAGAATGATTCAAGAATTTGTATGGAGAAAGAAATCCTTTCTTTTTTTTTTACAGGGTCAGGCATAACTGCTGGGACAGTTACGTCAGTCATGAAATAAATACGATAAGAAGACATGAGCGTGAGTACGGAAAGCAGGAATGAGAAGGCCAGAGTAAGACCAGCATTTCGGGCCCTCTCAGAGGGTACGAGATCCTTCCGGGCACCGCTGCTGCTTCAGGCACTGAGGCGACTTCATCCTTTTACAGTGACGGGCACGGCACGGGCAAAACATTGCTCAATTACGGCCCATCTCGGGTGAGACTAAAATTAGGGAAAGAGAAGAGAGAATGGATTCATCAGAGCGCCTCAGGTGCTTGTGGACCCGACTCTTATAGGGAGAGGGAAAGACGAGGGAAGGGATGAGAATTCCACAGCTCCGAGGGAAGTGGGAGGAGGAGGAGGAGGAGGCAACATGTTGTTTAAAGAACTTCTCTTTCCTCAAACACCCGCACACAGATCATATGAAAATAACACTCAGATGTCAGACTTTGTGACGGAGGAAGCTTCATGACGTTGGACTACGTAATGGACAAGACCCAGTGACATAACCACAGAAATCATGCTCTGTTTTGATGCCTTTTAACTCCTGATGGTGATACAGCAAATTCGTCTGTCCTGAAGGGAAGGGTGAGCAGAGACCTGAAGTAATGACTGTTCTGGTGTCACTAACACGTGCTACAGCAGCCAGAACATTGTGCTGATAGTCTCCCATATACTGAGATCAAGTATAGTAGAATACTGATGCACAGTCATGAGGTTCTTGTATGCTCGAGAAAGTCGGTTGGTATAAACTGTTATCTGCGTCGGTTGTCGTGTTAGTCCATCAGCAGACAGCTCGATGAGTTTTGGAGACTTGTTTGAGAATTGAGTTTCGTGCCGTCAGTTGGACTCCTCCTTGTACTCCACCTGCAACTTTTTATTCAGAAGCCTTCATTGCTGATTTTTTTTCTTGGTAGTGACAGACATGGCATGGGGACACAACAGGCCTCAATCAAGGCCATCTGTGGTGAAGGGTAAAAGTAAAACGAAGAGACGTAACAACTAATCATAGCTCCTCAGGTATCTTTAGACCTGGCTACCAAACAAAGAAAGGTTGTATGAAGCGGGAAAGACAAGAAGAAGGAAGGGTATTCCACAGCTTAACTATTCGAGGGAAGGAGGAATAACAACAGCCGCGCCTCGAGTGACAGGTGTCCCCACAGAAGCAGTGGGAAGCACCTGCCAGACGTGTGCCACGGGTCCAAAAATCTGAGGCGTCGACAGAGGACGCCGCTCAGCCACCGTGACAGAGATGTTTTCGAAAACATGTCTCTCGTCCTTGATATGCTAATCCGGTAATCAGATCTTATCTCCCCGCGATACGAAGACGTCTGCATTTTCCCGTCATACGTATACATACAGAGTATGTATTTTCCCTTCGTACGAACACATACCCTGTGTGTAGCTTCCCGCAGTACGAACACATCTGTATTTTCTGGGCATCATGGAAGCAGAAGTTCGAAACTGTTTGAAACATATAATGAAACAGAACCTGCAGGTCGCCTTCAAATGTGACTACAACGCATTTGATGCATCCAGTAAAATGAATTTTGTTCATAATCAGTTCATTCGTATATTCTAAGCTGTTCTTCCACCTCGATAGTTTGAAGGCCGTTAGGTAGGGTGGTATGATACGGTATTTGCGTCGCGCCTCAGATTACATTACTGATTGCCAACTGAGCATGAACTAAGGGAATCCAATTCTTGTCTGGTGCCAGTATTTAGTTTGTTTATAACCACTGAGTTGATGCTTATGGTGTGGAGAGTGATTGTCATGGCTGGAGTTTCTTTGAGTGTATGTGTAAGTTGGTTCATGTCCGTCAGGGGTGAGAAGGGTGGCGGAAGATGCCTGTAGTGATACAGACATTCTGATTTAGGTGAGCTAATATTTTAATCGCATAGTGTAGCGTTGCTTGTTTTGATGCTTAGATAGTGACAGGGTGATGTGATTTGATTGTGAGGTTATCTGCAAACGAGAGGACTTTCTTGTGGACTGTGGTCTGCAGGAGGTAACCAATGGAAATTCATGTAGGGAGAAACTGAAGGCGGTTGGAGAAGGAACTGCACCATGGGCAACTCCACTGTAGAGCTTGAGAAGTTTTGTGCTTTTGGTTTTGTACAGTTCTTTGAACGTGTTTCTGTTAAGAAGTAGTACTATTATGCAAAAAAAAAAAAAAAATAGTAATACGGAGAATTGTGTAATATAGTTGTGGAGTAATACGAACGAATTGCTTATTAAACTTATCTAGAATTTATGGAGTAATACGAACGAATTGTTTTATAAACTTACGTACGAATACGAAAGAATTATGCAATAGATTATGGAGTAATGATAGAGAATTATTACCATTTTCTTTTATATTTGTTATGTTCCATACCCTCATTAGAATTGCTAACGATTTGAAAGCATGAATGTCATATCGTATGCATCCATGATTTCGCGTTTCCAAACACGTTACGTATCCTTCCAGCTCGGCTTGGGTCGCGCTCACCGCCACCACCTTCCCATTCTCAGAGTGAGTTATTTGTGATTACTTTAAAAGTTATTTCACATTTCTTTTGAGCCCGACATCTTTTCTCGTAAACAGTTGTGATTTGATGGTTTAGAATCCCGAAGCTGTGCCTCTCCCGACGAAATTCAGTCCCATTTGGAGGGATGGGTTATATATTCTTTTTCAAATCATGTTTATTTTAAGTCAGATTTTCTTTCCGCTTTTCTCTCAAGTTGCCGAATTCTTCGAAGGTATTCGTAAAAGATCGTGACCAAATTTTCGAGGTAAGAAAAAAACATAGGGGCATTGGAACTCCTCTTTCTTGTTTCTGTTCGACTTGTACCTCTAGATTAGGGTGGCTGCAAAACCATGAGTACTGCGTTTGAAAGTTGCTTTGATCCTCTTATGGCGTAAGAGCAGACCAGGTGGTACGTCTTATGATTCAAGGGTAGACGAGATGGCCCCGTGGTAGTGTTCTTTCATGGAGAATGTATGGTACAACTGTGGTGGTGGGCTTTCGCATAAATGGTGGCTGTGGTGGTAATCTACGACGCAGAGAATGTGGTACAACGGTGGACGAGGTAGCCAGCTGTACGGATGTACATTGACTTTACCAAGCATCATGATAGTCCTAATTTAAGTCTATCTCGGGATGTATTAATATTACCAACCAAAGGTACGTTTGTATGTGAACCTGTGACAAGCTGTGTCGGACCCAAGTTCTTTTAGTATGATTTACTGTAGTCTTTGAGAAAGTAAATGGGTAAACGTAGATTGTGAACCCGCCTCCATCTTAGCCCCCATCACCATCCTGATTAATAATTATACTCATTTTTGCCACAACTTTCCCACAAAAGTCACGTCACGTTTGCTAAAAATACCTTTAATATCCAGGCTCACAGAATTCTTTTTGTGTAGCGAATAATCTGCAACGTGCGGTTTGGGGCCCCAGTGGGAGCCTGACGCTGTGTTTCATGGCATAATCAAGTGAGATACGAAATATAATTTCATTATTATCCCACGTATTTGATTTGATACGGGGTGATCACTAATAGTGGAAAGGACACGTGTCAAAGGAGTCTTCTCGAAATGGGTTGGGGTCATCACTGGCGTTCCGCTGAGCCCTATTCTGGGACCACCACTCTTCTTGACCCATGCGAATGACTTGCGGAATGGTATGTGAATAGCTCCCCTGGAACCTCTCAGATTTGCAACGTTGTCTATCGTCGTCATGTGCCTCCATGGCGCAACTTGCCGAAGGTCGGCTGAGTTCAGTGTCTTGCGACCGTCCCAACTGGGTCATGTTTATGTTCATCCCCCGGCCAGCGGTCTCATGTCCCATAGTTAAAGGGATAACAGCTCCCCCGCGTAATGTCCGCCTGTTAGAAGGTAAAAGCCTGCCTGTCAGATGTTGGGATGTTAGAGAATAACAACGTCCCTGTCCAGTCCTGGGTTGTTAGAAAAGAACAGTCCTTTTTAGTGTAGGACTGTTAGAAGGCATTTGTTTGTTTGTCTGATATAGTACTTTTAGAACATAACAACCTGCCTGTTCAGTGTGGGCTATGAGAAGATAACAGTCTGCTTGTCCAGTCTAGGGCTGTTAGAAATTATCTCAGAATCCTGAACCTACGTGTGACAGTACCCAACGATTCTGTTGCTACATGTTCTGTAACTGACGCGTCCTGTAGCTCTAACAAGTTCCGTAACTGTAGCTTCCAGTTTTGAAATGTATGTCAGCGTTTGGTCGCTGAATCAAAATTTTTTTTTTAGAACGGTTTAGGTTCCAGTCCCTCACTGCCAAGGACTTGCTCCAACATCGACCCCGTCGTTCATACACATTAATCCGCCTCTCATCATGATTGCACTGTATGGACAAATGTGTTCTTACTCTTATATTATCTCCTGTTCGAACTTACTTCTTACCATTATCTTTGTTTCCACTGTTCCTTCAATCATGTAATTTTGCGTCCGCTCCTCTTCACCGTCATCATTGTTTTTCGTATATTTCTTCTCCTTGCGATGTTTCTGTCTTCTGTTTTTTCCCTTCCAGTGCCTGACTTTCTCGGTTCATTCTGTCGTGTTTCTCTCTCTCTCGTTATCTTCTCCTCCGTCCTCCGCATTCTTACACAGTGAAGTGTACAGCACTCGCCATCATCCCTCTCATGTTTTCAGTCATCGTCACCATTCTATCCACTTTCATCTCATTCTCTCACTGCCTTCATTTCAGTCGCCCCCTTCTTCCTTCCTCTTCGCCTTCCGTGACCGGCTCCTCGACTACCAAAGTTCAGGGTTGAGATTAGGTGATTAGGATGGCCGTCCAGAGCCTCTACGGACCCTTGGGTAAGAGGGGAAGCACCTTTCGTGGCGACATGCTCACCGCTCGGGGCTCTGTGACGGGCGGTCCTCCATCCAGACCAGTACTGTTTCCGCTCTGTGTATCTTCCCGTCAGAGTTCTCTGTCTCCAGCAGCGTGGATTATCCGCCGCTCAGTATAGTCTCTCTCTCTCTCTCTCTCTCTCTCTCTCTCTCTCTCTCTCTCTCGACTGTCCATCTCATGGTGAACTCCGTTTCTTATTTGCATATGGACTTGGGTTCTTGTCTGGCTGGCTCCCACGTACACAGTTCGTCTCCCGCCCGTGCAGTGATCCTCACCTAAATTATCCCTCATCCTCTGTTTACCGTTCGTATCTTTAAAGTAGCTGTTTTCTCCTTGTTCGCCATTCACCTTCATCCTCAGAATGTATTGCGTGTTTCCTGTAAAGGGCCTGATTTGCGGGCTGTCACCGGCATGTAGATCATACAGTCTTATGTTATGAGCTATAACTGCTATGTCTTTCGTACTCGTATAAACTCCTTCCTCAAACCCGCCCATTAACTGACCTCTGTGTTTAATTGACCTTCGTCTCACGAATGCCTGATTTCTGCCTATGGCATGACTCCCCAGTGCTGTCTTTGGTGCTATGCCCTTCTGGACGGTACTGTACCTGCCTACTGTCTCTCTTTCGAATTGGGACCCTTGAGTTTCTTGCCTTCGGAATGTCGTCTGTCTCTCTCATCCCTCCCTGTATTCTCTGATCTGTTGAGCGGTTGGCTAGCAGCCTCTGGTTAGGTCATCTCCATCCTGTACAGATAGCTATTCAAGGGGTCATTGCCCAGCGCTTTCATGACATCCCAAGCCACTTCCAGTTCCTCCCTTAGGTAATACCGCATAGTTTCTTTTTGAGTCTCGCAGGATACGGTTTTAAGGCGAGCATCTTGAATAGTCAGTAAAGCAACAAGATATTTCGAAGTCAGATGCAGAGACAGACATGTCAAAAAAGAAAATATATATATATATATATATATATATATATATATATATATAATATATATGGGAGAAAGAATACTTCCCACGTATTCCCTGCGTGTCGTAAAAGGCGACTAAAAAGGGAGGGTGCGGGGGGCTGGAAATCCTCCCCTCCTGTTTTTCCTTTTCCAAAAGAAGGAACGGAGAAGGGGGCCAAGTGAGGATTTTTACTCTAAGGCTCAGTCCTCTTCTTAAAGCTACCTCGCTAACGCGGGAAATGGCGAATACGTATGGGAAAAAGAGTGAGAGAGAAAAAAAGATATATTGGTTTCCCTATAACATTACAAATTTTGTTCTGTGGTTGTTATAGTTATTGATAATGAGCCTGCATTTGTTTCAACTGTTCAGACCGGGTCTGACCTGAGCGTGTGTCTTGCACGTACCGACACATCTTGGGTGGTTCTGCCGTGTTTAACACGATCCGCACGTAACAGGTGAGGTATTGAGATTGGCGTGTATGTGCTGCACAGCTTGTTAACTGCCGGCAGACGAGCCCGTGATGAAGGAATGCTACATTGCATGCTTGATTTACCGGATCCGATAATGCATATACCGTCCAGATGAGCTCGGGTGAAGACAGATGGTCATGGGGGTATAGTAACCTGTCATAGTGATGGCTACAGTCTTTCATCGAGCGTCGGAAACACTGCCAACAAAAGTGGGCACAGGTAACGCCGCAGTTATGAGACGTTGATCACCGAAAGTGCTGCCGCGTTGCTGGTGGTTCACGGCATTGCCTGTCAGTGTAACTCGCCCATAAATGCGTTTAATCTTTCCATCTTTCATCATAGGGAAATCCGTGGTAACTGGGGATGTGACTGTTTGGTTAATGGGGCGGTTTGTTGGAGAGGGATTTTGTATTCGACGATGATGAGTTCCTCGTCACTTGCCTTGCAACTTGACGCTGGACGAAGATGAGTTCCCCGTCACTTTCCCCACAACACAACGCTAGACGATGATGAGTTCCCTCATCATCTGCCCCATAACACGACAGTAGACGATGATGATTGCTCTCATCACTTAACTCACGACGCAATACTGGACGATGGTGGGTTCCCTCACCACTGTCTTCACAACACTGCATAGTGATGACTCCTAACAGGAACTCTTCGCAAGGAAGAGAGTGTGAGAGACATTAAAATTTTAGATGTGCGTCAGTTCAGGTGGTGTCACCCACCACTCAGTACCTGTCATCAGTCACCAATCAGCACCTCATAGCTGTCCGCCTGAACCTGTTATTACCTACCCATCTGAACGTCTCATCAGGCGCCCTTCACCATTTGGTATCAGCACCTAATATCAGCCGCCCATCTGTTAGTTTTGTCAGCCACTAATCAGCACCTACGATCATCCAACCATCAGCACCTGATATCGGCCTCCCATCTAAACCTGTTATCAGCAGGCCGTCAGCACGTTTTATCATCCCCCTCCCCACATAACCTGTTGCCAGCCGCCCGTCAAAATCTGTAATTAGCCGCGCGTTTGAAACTTTGATCAGCCGGCCGTCAGTGCCTGTTATCAGCCTCCCGTCAGTCCGTATCGTGAGTCGGCCATCTTTGCCGTCGGTGCTAGTAATGCTGTTATAGTTACAGGTAACCTATCCTCATTGGAGTGTCCGGGGATCATGTGTGAGCTGTTTGGGTAAGTCTCCGTGTCCATCCACCTGCTTGCTTCTCACTGCAATGCTTGTACGTACGGATGAAGTTTTTGGCATGCGAAAGGTGAGATATGGACTTATGAGAAACGTTAGATAGTAGTGGGATGAAGAACTTTGATTACTAGTGAAAAAAGAAAAGAGAGGTGTATGGACTATGTCTGCTGAGAAAGGAGCGCGTGTGATTGGGAGGAGTCCAAGAGAAAGCGTCAGAAGGTCAAGAGAAAGGTATATGAGCTGCAGTAGAGGGCAGACATGAAAGAAAAAACTTGTTTTGGAGGTGAAAATGTGAGGACAACATCAGAACAGGTGTGAGTAATAATGAAAGGAGCAAATGAGGGAAGTGCTGGCAGGCCAAAAAAGAGGCGAAAAAGAGATGGAGAGAGTTTTTGAGAGACTGTAGAATGTGCTTGATGATACGATGGCGAATGGGGGAGGGTGGTGAGACGAGGTGCCATGTGGAATAGAATTGTGGCAAAATAATGGTGGTGAAAGGAGAGGAGTTTGTGAAAGCCTTACGTGAGTTAGTGTGGCAAAGTGGCAGGGATGGACAGGATTGCAGGTGAGCTTTTCAAGAAAGGGGATCACAGTGTTGATTGGCTAGTCGGGTTATTTAGCGTTTCTGTGGCCCAAAGTTCCATGGAAGCTGAATTTCTAGTAGATCTGTTCAGCGTCCATAATATCAGTTGTTCATATATTTCTAACAAATTGATCTTGACCGTCCTATGTACAGCTCAGCTCCGTTTGTAGCCGAAGGGAATAACTTATGAAATATCTAGGAAGAGCAAAGTGAACATTACTGTTGTTATTTTGAGTGCACTTCTCACCCAGCTTCTGCTTCCCATCAAGAGCTTTGACGATTTCCAGTTTGCGTTTGGTGAGTTTACTCTCAGTTTACCTTATCTTACAGGATAAGTCTTGCTTTATCCGATGATTATTCAGTTCCGTTCTGGCCCTAAGTGGTGAAGGAAGTACTCACTCGCCGAAAGACCTGGCTTCCCTGAAGGAGGCGAAGGTGGTGGTGGTGTTGGCGGGCCCATATGCAAATGGAAGTTTACTCGAGGTGATATTAGAGGCGGTGGGAGTGTGTCAGGAGCCCGGGCCCGCCCGAGGGGGGTTTATTGGTGCTAGTTCCGTCTGGGTGTATATGGGAGGGTCCCGCTGCGTCTGTTGGTCCGCTCACCAGGGGTCTCTCGCCACGCACTCAGCACTCGCGTTACCCCCTGGGTTGTAAGCACTGAGGGCGGACAGATAAACCCAGGCTACAGCTTCAGTCCGTCCCATGGTGATGGGCGTTTCTTAACTGACGTTATGAAGATCTTTAACGTAACGACGAAGAGAGGTGGAATTTTAGTCTACTGTGGCAGCGATGCTGACAGGAGAATTGTACTGTTACCAGAAGGATAGATTTTCCTCTACTGGCTTCCTTTCATCTGTTGTTGGGTCTTTCTATACGGCAATATCCCCGTTGCATACCCACTTGGTGCTTTGTCAAGCAAGCTTGGTGCTGTTTCGTTTTAAACTCTTCTCTCGAAATTTTTTCATTCTTAGTTTTCAGCTATAGAAATAAAGATAGAAAAATATATGTAGTTATGTAATGATATGGTACATATTATACAAAATAATATGTCTAGATTTATATTTTGCGTTAGATTTAGTCTTACGGTATATCTTTTAGGGGTATTCATCAAATGCTGTACATAAAAGATAAGCATGAGATTAGCTGATCCTAGCTGCATGTAGAAGTTGTGCAGTTTGAGTAGTATTAGAATTTGCGATCCTTATTGATAAGTTTTAGCAAATGGAACCCCCCTGGCCCTCGTCTGACGTCTCCTGCGAAGGACGGAGAAAGGCGGAATGGAATTATTCAGTGGTATAACTACTCACTCCCGCAATATTTCTTCTTCATACCAGTCATATTGACGGCACAACCTTCAGGTTAAACACCAACATATTTGAAAGACTCTAAGAACAGTGCACTACATAAAATGCTACGCAAAACTTCATACTTGTGTGAAGTTGTTAGTTTCAGTTTGTTTCCAATAAGCATCTTAACACTTTTGATGAAAAAGGACATTGCATTTATTCAGCACTGGGGAAAAAATACAGTAATTTAGTTAAAGGAATAGTTCCTTACTTCAACTAGGACTAGAGGAATACATAAAAGTCACATTGTCGATTGAAGATATAGTTTAGCGAATCTTTTATTATAATCATAGATCATAGATATTGGACGGTGAATGTTGTTTTGTACTTTCAGTATATACATGGTGAATAGTCCAAGATTTTAGCACTGTTGTATTTTGTACTGAAGATATTTCTAATGCTCTGTTTCCCATCCCTAGTGTTTTCCTTCACATTTATATCATCTACAGCTCTCTTCATATTTTCATATCTTGCATCACTTGGAATTATTTCTTCTTATACTTGTTGTCCTACTTTTGACCTCCGTCATCCCACACTCATATAGTCATTCCCTCCTAATGATATGCTATTCTAGTCTGCGCTAGCGACCAGACATTCTGATTCTCAGCCTTTCAGATTCAGTTACCTTGCCTCCCTTCAGAACATCTTGAAACCCCCGACGTCTTGCGTGGAGTACTAAGTATTCGCGCGTTCGTTACTCTGTACCAAAATAGATTCTTAATGAAATTTGGCGTGTATGAAAACTTAATATTTCTCTTTACCGTACTTTTGCTCCCTAAACTGCAGGGGTACATACGTTGAATCGCGTTATTCTCACGTCTTTTAGTCGAATGCATCGTTAGTTATATTTCCTACCGTCTAAGTCGGATGGTACGCGGACCATCAGATCCTTCGTCATTTATCTCTGGCCTTTGTGTTGTTCTTCATCGTCGGGGTCTTCATGTCCACACTAACTTTGAGGAACCTCTTCACTATCTTTATTATACTTCCCGCCACAGTTTCTCTTGTTCTCGGTTTCAACACTCACTCCTCAACTTGACCCAAACTCTCGTCTAACTCCCTCACCTTTGTGGTGGAGCTCCGCCTTGCCTCCCTCCTCTCACAGTTGCTTTTGATGTTGCCTGACCATTTTTTTTTTTTTTGATACTTTGCAGATGTAATGTGCAGTATGTCATGTGGCCACGTTCATGTGTGATTCCATCCCTCCCTCCCTCTCTCTCTCTCTCTCCCTCTCTCCAGTAGCAAATTTTTTTTTTGCTCCCATTCATAAGCGAATTCTTGAAGACGTTCCATGTCTCTCCTACCTTTCCCCTTTGATACTCTACAGGGTGTTTCACAGGTTCGAAATCGCAGGCAGAATACACTACGAACCTTCAGTTCAGTCAGGGACACAAACTTTTATACATATACCCACAATTCCCCCGGACTCTATAGGTATGTGCAACTCCACGTCATGTACTTTGAGCATGTGTTGGACTAGAGGCAGACTGTGAATCCAGCCTGTGATTCCGGACTTTCGAACCACATTTAAGCGGAACCTTGCAATTACTGCTTAAAGAACAGCATCCATCTCTCATCGTTCCTCCTTTCGTTGGGTCTCCCCTCTGTCATATCCCTCGACCCATCCTCCCCAGCGTCTGTATCTTCGCGCATCCCACACAATGAAGCAAGATCCTCGGTGTCTTACGGTACCGCCAGTCTGAGTATTCCCTCCCAGACACACCCTCCCTCAGTTGCAGACGCCCATCTTATACCCATCTGCATCTTTGTCCCTCGGGACATCAAGGAGTACGCAAAACCATTATTGCACGCTCGTGTCCTTGTTTAAAAGTCGAAAGAGAAAAATCATTTTCTCCTCTGCTGGTATTTGCTACTCCCTTCATCAGCTCCTAATAACTCCATGGAAGCCACTTCTCTATTTTTTTTTGCCTCGTATTCTTATCCTTAGAATTCATTTATCTATTTTTGACCCTTTCGTCATATCTCCCCCTTCCTTCTATATCCGGTCTGACCCTTTTCATATATATATATGTTTTTCTCTCTTCCGTCACCCCTGTTCCATATGTTGTACTCATCCTCTATCCCTCTGTCTTCCCCCCAGCGCCTGCCGAGGTGAATACTGATGCCGGCCGCTGGTCTCGGTATTCAGCCAGGCTCCCAGAAAGACTGTCATCCTTTCTCCCTAGTGGCACTTGCCTTGGCTTCACCTTTCTTCCTGATTTTTATTTCCTTTTAGTGTTTGCATTCTACGCCAACCCGCCTTCACTTCTTATTTATGTACCGTAACTGAAATACGGGTCTAATGGATTTACTCTAATTAAGTCCCTATTTCATGTATTTTCAGTTTATAGTTAACTTTTTATATTGCAGTACAGCACAGTCATTTGTTTAGAATTGCCATGTGAGTATACGATAGTCCTCTCAGATCTTCCAGTGTACACATTTTCACCTCTGTTTCGACGCCTCTTCATTAAGTGACGCTGTCCATAATGTGGTCCAGCGTTAACCTCAGTCAGTATTGGCTGACACCTCGACCTGTGATTACTGATAAAACTAGATCCATTTTATTTATTTATATTTTTTTTTTGTGTGTGTATGAGTATATGAAACTGTTATCGAAAACCGTTTGTGTTTAGGTGTATTGATTCAGATTGTGCTATGGCGTGTGTTCAAGACGGTTCCGATCATGCTATGGCTTGTTCTTCCATTAGGTTCAAATGATTTTATGGTGTGTGTGTTCTGTCTGTATTGTTCATTGCAAAGATGATGGCTGTTAAGAATATTTCAAACCACGTTTCCTGAACTTCGGAATGATCTGGTCCACTGAAGTAAGTCTTGCGTGTGCACTACCGTGCTACCAACCTCCCTGTGGCTCACAGTGTATAGTCGAGACAGCAGATTGGTCTTTCAAGCATCCCTTTACGTGTTTAGTTTTCTCCCTACGTAGAATAAAGGAATCAGTGAATGAGTGAAGGAAAAATTGAATGGATAAATGGATAAGATGAAGTAATCAGACCTACCATAGGGTCACTGACTCCTCCACTGAACGAGTCGTACGGTTGCTGAACCTCTGTGGCTCTGCCAGTATAGTCCTGCAGAGGCCATCGGAGTATGAGCAGCATCCTATACCTTAGTGTTGCCCTCAGCCATTCGCAAATGCTTCCCAGATGTCCAAGGCCTTCAGGTAACCCTGCCCGAATCACGTTCGTCTCTCACGTGTCCGCTTGTTTGGTATACGGTAGTACGATTTGCTTCATTCGAAATACTATGTCCTCCATTATTTTTAAGGATTTTTTTTTCTTCACTTTCTTCCCTGTGAATGAAAACCTTTCATCGTCTTGAGTTTTCGAAATATGTGTGTGTTTTTCTTAGCTCCCTTCTCTGCAGGTGTCTCCGTCTCATCCGGAGTTATTTGTGTGGAAAATCCACCTGAGCGGGCGTAATTGCAAGGTCACATTTCGCTCCCGCGTGCCGTTGTTCATTCATCTCACGTAGGTGCAGTAATCTTGCCAACCCGCCATAAAGAGAGAGAGGAGGAAAAGATATACCGTCCTCTCTCTTTTTCTCCTTTACTGGTGATCACCGAAAGAAGAAACACTGTTCCTCCCGCCACTCTTCTCGGCTCATTTTACTTTATACCTTCCACTCGATTTAGGAATTTCTTCGTGATCCCAAATCCCGAATCGATTCTTCTTGTTCGCGCGAGAGGGATCGTCTCCCAGACACAATGGGAATCAAAGGATAGAAATTGACCCGATCCACTTCGTTGCAAGGGAATTAATCTGTCCTTTCAGGTTAAGTGATGGTACCGACAGGATCCGTCGAGCCAACTTACCCTCAAAATTCCCAAAAGCTGAGGTGATGAAAAGCGTTACTGTAGCAGCACATAATCACACAGACAGACAGTATGCTAAAGTAACAGTAACGGTGTAAGGCAAGAAGCGTTTGGTCTCTATAAGGGTCGCGCGCTGGAAGGAGATAGTCTGTCTTTAGCCTTCTGTTGGCCAAAAATTGCACCTCTTTCATTACTGGCGTCCGCCTCCCTACCTCCCTCACTCCCTCATTCTCGTTCATTGTCGACCAGATTTTGCCGATTGCCTCACGAAGACAATTTTTGAGATTCGCCTGTGATGGAGCAAGGTGGTCTTCATTACTTCGCCCTTTGTGGAATAAAGTCTCTTGGTTATACTCCCTCTGGAAGCAGCCAACACCCAGAGTCTTCAGTATTTCTGAAGCAGAAAATCCAACTTATTCTGCAAGTTAGCTGATTCGCCCGAACCTTTCCAGTTAAACGCATACATCGTCCACCTCAGATCTTATGAAGAAATTGTACTTTGGTCCATGAGACAGAAAGAAAAAACAAATCCCTTTTTCAGCAGAAAATATCCGTCCATTGTGTGAGGCGCTTCGATCCTTAATTAAGAGACTCTCAGTTGTCATTACTGCAGGAAACTTGAACTGTGTAATCGCTGGTGCAGGAAACTTTTCCCGCCATTAGCACGACCAGTGCAGTGAATAGTAGCCCGTCCCTGGCTTGGCTTGAACACTTCTTTCTGCTGACCTCGTTGACACGAGCGTCTCTCCCTCTTACCATACTGTCGTAATATACTTCTGAGGAGATTCCCCCTCCAAAAGAAAAGAAAGAAAAAAAAAAGGAATATAT
>JAYMFT010078776.1:0-14360 GCA_038088735.1 Panulirus argus
CTCTAAGGCTCAGTCCTCTGTTCTTAACGCTACCTCGCTAATGCGGGAAAAGGCGAATATGTATAAAAAAAAAAAATCAGTTGTACACAAAGCATTTCAGCGACAGGATGAGTAAAAATTACATGGATGAGGGATAGGTGGAGGAGGCAAGTATAGAGCCAACAGCGGGTCCAATACTTGGACATAAGAGGGTGACCCTAAAGGGTCCGTGTCCGGAAAAAACGGGAAGGAATGGTATCAGCTGCATTTGTGTAAAACATACAACGCACATACGCAAAGCAAAACATTGGATATTCAATATTCAATATACAAGTCAACACAATTTGGTTATCACAACACATTCACAAATAAATCAGTATTCGCTGACTATCACTGTATTTGGGACAGGGCACAGTGTAGAGATAGTTTAGCTGTTGACGCCGGTAGTAATACAAAAGGCTGAAATCAAGTAGTTTCATGCAACGCGATGCTCATAGTCAGTAAGAATATTTGCCTTGAAGGAAAATTAGCAAGAGGCGAAACTGGCTTTACACAAGAAGGCGTCAGAGGTATATGTCTCGCGCCATTTAGCGGGATTTGGACCAGCAGAAGGTATTCATGTGATAACAACTCTCATTCTCTATAGAATAGCTCAGAATCAGATAGTATAAGTTAACAGCATAGCATCTCAAATGTAGGTTTCTATGAACTAAAAAAGATATTTAATCAGGTGAAATGTGGCATCTGTGCTTTCCCATTTTCCCTAGGTGATAAGTAACGTGTGTGTTTTCGACTGCGCGTTGTGTTGACTGATAAGAAGGTGGGAATATATCGTTGGTATACGTTATTATTCCCAGAAGGATTAATCCCTATATCAGAGGACGACAAAGGCAGGCAGGTCTCTCTTTTCGTCTCCGTTGCCCGGGAGGCGGCCCTACCTACACACACACACACACACCAGGTGACGTTGGATGTCGACACAGCTACAAAATGTGGTGGATTATCTTATCATCAGGATCCCTCTTAATATGTCATGCCTCACCTCCCCCACCCCCCTCCACTCCTCCCCCTACCCTCTCTCTCTCTCGAACCCTCTGTTCAGTGTCTCACTCTCGTCAGGATCTGTCAGACCTATTACAATTTACCCGCGTGCCAAAATAAACCGTGGGATAAAATCTAAGCGTCCAGGGAGGTGACTTAGATGTGACGTGAAAACAAGACTTGGCTGGCCACGGATCTGTGAGAGACGCGCGTGTGAATCAAACTGGAGAAAAAAGATAGTGTTTGAAATGTGAGGTGGCCCGGGGTGTGATCGTCATCACAACGCTGCAATGTTGTGGACGCCATTAAGTGAGTGACGGACCTCTCTCTTTACAGAGTCGTAGCGGCATTGGTTAACTCTGTGAAGAGTTTTTTTTTTTCTCACTGCTGTTTGTAGCTTTGGTAGATCACCGTAGAACACTGTCCCCAATACCTCTCTGGTAGATCACCAGACGAGAACACAGCCCTTACCTGCCTCTGGTAGATCACCAGACGAGAACGCAGCCCTCGCCGCCTCTGGTAGATCATCTGACGAGAACACTGCCCTTTCTGCCAGCTCGGTTAGATCACCAGACGAGAACACTACCCTGTCTGCCAGCTCTGGTAGATCACCAGACGAGAACACTGCCCTATCTGCCTCTGGTAGATCACCAGACGAGAACATAGCCCTCGCTGTCACTGGTATATCACCAGACGAGAACACAGCTCTCCCAGTCTCTGGTAATACACCGTAGAAGAAAACTACCTCACCTAACAGCAGAATGCTGTGACGCGCCTCGTGCCCAGCGAGACAGGGCTAACCCGACTACAGGAACATGGGGCCCCGCGGACTTCTGCGGGTGTCTCTCGCCCTAGCCTGCCTCCTGCAGGTGCAAGGTGCCGTGAGGGAGACGACCTCCTCCTCACCACCACCAGCGAGGCACGGGGGCCGACCAGTGGTGCAGGACCTGGTCCTCAGTCCCCACAGGAGTATCGTCTCGAGAGTCTCAAGAGGGAAGCACACTACGGCCCAGACGTCAGAGGCGTATCCAGTCGTCTCAGAGACCAAAAGTGACCGGAATGAAACCAATCCAAACAAAAATCTTAAAGGTAGAGAGAGACTCAGTCTTCAGATTCGTGTCTGTGTGTGTGTGTGTGATAACGTTAGAAAACGTAAGCCTTAAATATTTTCTGCTGCGCATATTGCTTTTGACATTGCTCACTGCCTCTCTCGCTCTCTTGAATATTTTCTTTTCAATGTCTTATTCAGTTTATGAGAAAAATGCCGTGGAACAGTGAAAGACAAAGATGCTCTGACACGAGTAACAGACCTTGAAGTCTACCTAAGGTATGGCGGGTATAAGGTCTTTCCAAGTACCAGCGCTAACATTTGTAGATATGTTGGTCCAAGAAGTAATTATTTGGTAATAATGAGAAACTTAGATATTATTATTATTATTATTATTATTATTGTAATTATTATTAATATTAATATTATTACTATTATTATTATTATTATTATTATTAGTATTATCTGTAGTAGTAGTATTTCTTCTTTTTCTTCTTCTTCTTCTTCTTAGTATTATTATTATTATTAACTGTAGTAGTGGTATTTCTTCTTTTTCTTCTTCTTCTTCTTATTATAATTATCATTATTATTATCATTATTATTATTACTATTATTTTTTCTTCTTCATCCTCTTCTTATAATTATTCTTATTATTAGTAGCATCATTATTACGATTATTAGCAGAATCGGGCTCTCGTCTGCTCGCTTCTGCGGAGGGCTACCAAACCCTCTCACCCTTACAACCACAACCTCCCTCACCATCGCCAGTCCCTTCCTCCCTGGGTAGCGCACCCACCATCACCACCACCACTGCCTCTCTCCTTGGCCACCACACCTTGAATCATCATTTGTGTCCATCTCCTTTACACAGTAGTAACTGAGATGAATCTTATGTAAAGAGAACACTAAGATTCGAAGGATTATATCAATGTGATATAAAGTTCTCATTATAACTATTTTTCCATCACTTGGTTTCAAAATGCGGTTCAGGATTTTCCATCGTCTTATTTTTCATTCTTTTCACGTTGTCATTTGAGGATTTGTTCATTCTTGCATTTCCAAACAATTACTTTTGGCTGGAAGATTCGTGGCGAAAGTCACGTATGTGGTGTACGGTCTTAGAATTATCGTGAACGCTGGATGATGTTCAAGTGGTTTTTGATTGGTGGTCACAGATGAACGTTGAAGACCTTCGTAACCCTGGCAGTCGATTAGACGTGAAGCCCAAATGATCTGTCATATGTGACGATTGAAGGATTTCATGGAGACTTTGGCTCTCTGCTGTCGAAAGGAGATGTGTTTTCCTAAAAGCCAGTGATGCAAAGACGAGAGATAAAACTATAGTTGGCCCCCGAATTAGGAGGAATTGTGAAGGAAAGAAGATTCGAGAGGGCAGTCATGAAAGGAGTCTCAGGAAACAGAAAAGTAGATAACTGTGACAGCATGGGTCGCCCAATGTCTCTGAAGAATTCTTCCCCAGGTTGCTGATCTTGGGATTCTTATATTGGATGGTTAGCTTTATTCTGTCGTCACTCTTGACGCTTATGACGTTCTCTCTAAAGTTGTGACGAAGTTCCCACTCCTCAGCTTTGTAGACAGGATGAATGTTGGTCAGGGAAGTCTAGTTTTACTGTAATGCTATCATGGGTGTTGGAGCGAAAGTTTTGTCAAGAGTTTTGTCGTTTCTTTTCTTTTTCTTTTTTACCTCGGGTTCTAGGTCGTTATTGTTGTATCCGTTGCCAGCCAGTATCTCGTTTGACGGATCAGTTACGTAGACCAGAAATAGTAATGGCCACAACACCCCTGAGCCCTGAGGGACGCCATCTCCGCCGCGCACTTTGTTACCTTCCTTCGTCCCGCATTTCCTTGATGTGTTTCGTCTGTTCCTTCTTCATGCAGGCAGCTACCACATTTCCATTTGAGTACCCCTCCCTCTGGTCCCCAGCTCCTTCGTCCAATTCATCGCCATTCTTCCGTTGGGGGACAGTATCAAGAAGGGTAGTTCTGGTAGTCTAAGAAACCCCCATTTTCTTTCAGGACTTTCTAACTCTCTCGTGGATGTTTAAGAGATTCGTCACGTAAGATCTTTCTCTTCTAAATCTCTATGTCTCCCGCTTAGGTAATTGTGCCGGTCAAGTATCCTCCCTTACGTGTTTTCTGAATACATCTTTTCCCCCAGGATCTTGTTGCTTAAGTTTATTCGTCGTTCTGAACAATGCCTCTGATATAGACCTTAGATACTGGTACTACGATTGTTCTCTTCCATTCTCACCGGATATACTTTTTTTCCATCATGAAGGGAGGTTTTAAACATCACCAGTAGTCTGACTTATCTCCGTGCACTGGTGATGTTTGAGAATCTCCTTTGAAAAGGGTAATATGCCCTATGAGAAAGGAAGACAACAAGCCTTGTGCCATATAGTATAAATGACGAGATCATGCCATCTGTACAATGGGCTTTGTATAGGTCTTCCTCCTTCAGGTGGTTCCTGGCTTCTACTGGATTTACTACGGTTGTCTATGGTATGTTTCCTCCCTTCCCCGGGCTGCTAATAATGATGCTCCATGTGTCTTTGGTTGCTAAACACCCTGAAACTTTTGTATTCAACATCACACATATGTTCTTACCTGTATCGATTAATTGTTCCCTTTCTGAGTTCTTTATCATGAATAATGCTGCTTTTAATATCAGTTTACTTATGAATTTGTGATCTTTTTTTTTACACTTACAAGCTACGTTTTACACACACACACACACACACACACACACACACGCACATATTCTACAAGCATGTTTCCTTTATCATTTCCATTGTGTCTCTCTCCTTTCTCTCTTTTCTTTTTACTTTCACCTGCTAACCAATTCATTTGATTTTTTTACCCTCTATCTCCCTCCTCGCCGGTCAGTGCCTCTCTATGCTCTTGTTGTATATTTCACAAAATCAAATACAGCAATACGCTACGACCCAGGTTTTGAAAATTGGCCTTATAATCTCTCCGAATTGACGTGGCTGTTGTTGAAAACCATTATTAGTGTCCCCTTCTTTGAGTACTTTGCCCCTACGTTGGGGTCAATATTTCGGTCATGCACGTAATCTTACCTCAAGTCCTGTGAGTAATTTTTCTTCCCAAGTGCAGGTCTTATAGGTAGTGTCTTCATTCACGAGGTAACCGTGTGTGTCGAATGATCCAGCTAACTTATGAAAGCACAGCCGCTCCGCTAAACCTTAGTGACTTCTGGTACATGGTGCAAAAGAATAGAAAGATATGCGTATTCACCACATGCTTACAACAGTGGCTTTTGTGGCAAGGGTAAAAGAGTATGACTTGATCGAAGCCATTTCAGCTGAAAAAGTACAACGATACGTGTATAAGAAAATGGGAAATACAAGCGGAAAGGGTAATAGAAGAGGGTGGACGATGGATGGAAGAGAATTCACATTCGTAGTTCAAATAATCGTCTGTTTTTTTCGTCTTGTCTCCAGTTGTTTCCCGTTTTCCGTTCGTATGTACATGATTTCCTCCATCCATTGATGACCTGAGCTATTTTTTGGTTCATACGTTCCTCATATTTGTCGTTCCCTCATAATTCCTGGTTAGGTATAGAGATTCCATTTATTACCTCATTTAGTCTTTATATTTGTCGTAATGTTAGGATACACTTCTGGATTCTTGAGGGTCGAGTCTTGTCCTTTACGTCTTCTTGAATATCTTCCGAAATGGTTGATACTGTTACATTTTCTTTATGTTAGCTAAGACGGCACGGGCAAATGAATGCCCTGATCAAGGACAAAATCTCCTTGACGCTGTATATATATATATATATATATATATATATATATATATATATATATATATATATATTTGTAACGCCGTCGTAATAGGAAAAGAGTCACTCGGGCTTGCATGAACATCTTTAGTTTTATTGGCTTACGTTTCAGAAATTATATACAGCATAAAGAAAGGACGACATGCATGTAATATATACATTATCAGTTTCTGTTAAAACCATAAAATGTTCCTAAACAAATATATATCATAAAATCCCAACGTTGAATGAATAATTGGGAAAGAATAAAGAAAATTAACAATGACCAATGATCCTATTTTGTCTGAAGTACATTACAACGTGCCCAATAGAATACATTTAATAGAGACGGTATCCCCTAGTAGAGAATTAAAATTATACAATTCATAGTGAAATACCTAATGTTAGAAATATATTCAAAACAACGAGACAGTTCTTCTCAAACCTAATAAAACTTATTTAAAAACACAATTATTCTGTTGATGCGTCATTGTTTATGTATGGAGGATTGGATAGGAGGGACTCCAGCACTGGAGTCATTGCTTTACACTTTCTTCCTTTCTTTTTTATCATGGATTTAATTTTTCTTTTGCTTCTAGCTTATTTTTTCATCTTTTACATTTTCATCCTGGTCTCTAATACTATTTTCCTCTTCGTCATCTATCTAATTCCCTTCCACTTCTTCATTATTATCATCTTGGTCATCATCATCATTTTCTGTGGGTGTTTTCTTTTACTACTTATTCCTTCGCCTTTACCATTTCTTGACTACATGCACACCACGTAGTCATATAAAGTCGTTTCATTTTGTATTCATTTTCTGCTTCAATAATAATTGTACGGACACGCTGATCGTAACACAAACACACACATTTTCTCAGGATTGATTTTAAAAATCACCCAAATATAATAAGGTCCCCAAAATGTGCATTTATATGGTAATAACTGTTTTAGTGTTGCTTGTCAGAACGTCACACTTCCCCATTTCACCGAACGTCATTTGTTTATACATGCTGGTAAATTAGATGATAGTTTTTCAACCATTTCCTTTTCAGTAATTTCAATAGGCTTTTTCTAGACGTGCAATTTCATATTTTTAATTAAACTCTATTCATAATGTATGATTTTTGATATAATCTACCAATTAATGGACTGTACTGTTTTCAAGTTCTGAGTCCGTAATGTTCAACCCCAACCATCAATTTTGTTACCATTGTTTGTAACAATTGTCATCCTCATGGTGCAGTTTTTCTTGTTTTCGTCCACTTAGCAATCAGTACATATCTGAGGTCTCTATAGAACGTGCAACGTTACGGTATGAATAGTACTGTCATGTGCGCCATCTTTGTTTAACATTGATCAGCTGATTACACGGGTAATCTCCATGGCGCCATGGTGAAATCCTTTACAGGTGCAAAGTGATTATTATTATTATTATTATCATTATTATTATTATTATTATTATTATTATTATTATTATTATGCAACCTCAGTACCCTATATTTTTAAGGGGTCCTGCAGTTCCAAGGCTGCGCTGCACTTATTAGCTGGGACAGGATGGACTCCTTTGAAGATAAAAGCTTGTTTGATGAGTCTTTGCTGCCTTTCGTCAACTGGCGGTGGTACAGCCTCTTTAACAATGATTTTTAACTTGCAGTGCAACCTGCAGCAGGCGAAGTATGGTAACACCCCACAAAGGATTTGATAAAGTATTGCTTCCCTATTTGCACTTCTTCAGTTCTTTTTAACAGGTATACCCCATCACCAACTGATAGTATAACCCTCACCACCAGACATATACCCCATCACCACCTGACAGTATACCCCGACATCACCTGATAGTATACCCTATCACCACCTGATAGTTTACCCCGTCACACCCGTCAGTATACATCACCACCTGACAGTATACCCCGTAACCACCAGACGGTATATCCCCATCACCACCAGACAGTATACCCCATAACCACCAGACGGTATATCCCCATCGCCACCAGACAGTATACCAGATCAACACCAGACAATATACCTCATCGCCACCAGACATAGCCAGACAGTATACCCCATCACCACCAGACAGTATACCCCACCATCGCCTGACAGTATACCCCATTACCACCTGACAGTATACCCCATCACTTGACAATATACCCCATCACCACCAGCCAGTATACCCCATAGCCAACAGACAGTATACCCCATAACCAACAGACAGTATACCCCATCACCACCTGACAGTATACCCCATCACCACTAGAGAGTATACCCCACCATCACCTGACAGTACACCCCATTACCACCTGACAGTATACCCCATCACCACCTGACAGTATACCCCATCACCAACAGACAGTATACCCCCATCACCACCAGACAGTATACATCATTGCCACCAGACAGTATACCACATAACCACCAGACAGTATACCCCATCATCACCAGCTAGTATACCCATCACCACCAGACAGTATACCCCATCACCACCAGACTATACCCCATCGCCACCAGACAGCATACCCCATTACCACCAGCCAGTATACCCCATAACCACCAGACAGTATACCCCATTACCACCAGCCAGTATACCCCATTACCACCAGACAATATACCCCATACCACTAGCCAGTATACCCCATCACCACCAGACAGTATAACCCCATCACCACCAGCCAGTATACCCCATCACCACCAGACAGTACACCCCCATAACCACCAGCCAGTATACCCCATCACCACCTGACAGTATACCCCCGTCATCACCAGACAGTAAACTAACGCACTCCCCTCCACAGTGAAGTTGCCGCCTCTTCCCTGCAATGATTTCCGTGACTGTTGGCAATATACGGACCCACTCCTGGAGTGCCGGGCGGGCCAGTGCACCTGCACCCCTCCCTTCTGCTGGGTTTACCACTACGAAGCCAGCAGCATCTGGACCGCCAAGTATGTCTTCCAGTGCGGCACCTGTGGTGAGTCAACCGGGCAACAAGTGTGAGGTACTGGGGCTAGGCTAGGCTTGCCTTACCTTGCCGGAGCTGTAGATGTGTTGCTCTGAGCTAGGCTAGGCTAGGCTTGCCGGTGGCTGTAGATGTGTGTGTTGCGCATGGACGAGTGTTAGTTTTAGGTCAGGTGTTTCGTTTGGACGGGTGTGGTGAAGGGGAGCAGGTGTGTGTTGGTGGTGGTGTAAGGCATAAATGTGGCATCGGTAGATTGTTTGTGGCAGAGGGGGCGATGCCCTGGCTATGCACAGGGCAAAGACTTGCTTTATAGAAATGACGGAGGTTTGATGATACTGAGTTACAGGTAATGGAAGATATATATATATATATATATATATATATATATATATATATATATATATATATATATATATAGTGTACCGACGAAACTAAGAGCGAAAGATTAATCAGAGACGGAACGGCGAATGAACAAGAATGGAGGAGCGAATGGTGTTGTCTGAGGTGTGTGAAACGACAAGACTTGTAGTTGGCAAGACTTGAGGCGAAATACGAAACGTTTCTCTAGGATCAAGACTTGATTTCCAGACGACAGACATATTCGTAGGGAGATCGCCAGACAGTATATCATCTAGGTCATGGCTATGGGTCGCTGGTTATACAGTGAAGAGAATATTATACAATCATAGAATGCTTTTTTTTTTTTCATGTTTGGAAGTTCCCTAGACTTAGGTAAGGCACTGATGGACAGTGAAAGCTTAATACTTCTACAGTAATTTGGCTCGAAACTCTACTGTATATTTCTAAGTAAACTAGAAAAGAATATCTTGTGATACATGGGCTTTGTTCGTGTCAGTTTCCAGCAAACATATTCGTCTATATTCATTTGGCACAAGAAGATTAAATTACATTAACGTAAATCCTTTCAACTGGCCAAAGCTGAATGAAATCATATTTGAAAAAAAAAATCCTAATATAAATGTTTTAGTTGCTTGATGCACTGGCGTCAAACCCTTCCGCCCTTCATTGTTGCCTTACTGACCACCCACACAACCCACAGGTGTGTTGGGTTCCTGGTGCAACACCAGTCTTGGCTGCGACTACCCTGGCGAGTGCAAGAGCGACGGCTACTGCCACTGCCCCCACGGCGAGAACGACAACAACATCTGGTTAGTAAGACGAAGGAAGGGGGCCCCGCAGGCTCCCGCCTATTAGTACCCTCCCCCCCACCCACCTCCTCGTGCGCGTCCAGCGTTCCTAGCAGTGAGCGCTTACCCTGCAGTAGCTCCCTGCGTCCAGACCTTCTGGCAGCAAGCGCCCCACCCTGCAGTAAACCCCTCCACGACCAGGTTCCCTGGTAGCGGGCGCCCGCCCTTCAGTGACCCCGCGTCCAGAGTCTGGTAGTGGGGAGGCAGCAGGTGCCCAGCCTGAAGTACCCCCGCGTCTCAAAGTCGCTTTGGGTTCCTCCCTTTTCGTTGGTGTCTGTGTATCTATACGTTGGTACGTTGGATGAGCTTTTAATCAAAACCAATCGAGGTCATCCAGTCACTGGAACGACAGAAGCACAGATTTATGCAATATCCAGTACCCACAATAGCAGGGAATGTGAACCTAACAATAGCAGGAAGTGATATAAACTTAAAAACATTTCACAATAGGCGTATTTTTTTTTTCGTATTTTGTCTTACTTGTGTTGATGTTCGTCTGTATCCGATTTCTCAATTGATGTAGAGATTTTCATAACTTTATCAATGGATGTGTAACCTCATAACTCTTTATCAATGGATGTGTAAACTCATAACTCTTTATCAATGGATGTATAACCTCATAGGTCTATATCAATGGTTGTGTAACCTCATAAGTCTTTATCAATGGATGTGCAACCTCATAAGTCTATATCAATGGATGTGCATCCTCATAAGTCTTTATCAGTGGATGTGTAACCTCATAAGTCTTTACCAATGGATATGGAACCTCATAAGTCTTTCTCAATGGATGTGCAACCTCATAAGTCTTTCTCAATGGATATGTAACCTCATAAGTCTTTATCAGTGGATGTGCAACCTCATAAGTCTTTCTCAGTGGATGTGCGACCCCATAAGTCTTTATCAATAGATATGGAACCTCACAAGTCTTTATCAATGGATGTGTAACCTCATAAGTTTTTATCAATGGATTTGTAACCTCATAAGTCTTTATTAGTTAACGTGTAACCTTTTAAGTCTTTATCAATGGATGTATAATCTCATGTCTTTATCAATGGATGTGTAATCTCATAAGTCTTTCTTAATGGATGTGCAACCTCATAAGTCTTTCTCAATGGATGTGCAACCTCATAAGTCTTTCTCAATGGATGTGTAACCTCATAAGTCTTTCTCAATGGATGTGCAACCTCATAAGTCTTTCTCAATGGATGCACAACCTCATAAGTCTTTCTCAATGGATGTGTAACCTCATAAGTCTTTCTCAATGGATGTGTAACCTCATAAGTCATTATCAGTGGATGTGCAACCTCATAAGTCTTTATCAGTGGATGTGTAACATTATCATTCTTTCACTGAAGCATATTCGATCAACATAACACCTCGATACATCCTCACTGATCCAACCCTCTATCTCCACAGCGCGGCGTCCAACTCGAGCTGGACCTTTAAGCTGGCGCTCTACGGCTTGGGATTCGTCATGCTCTTCGCCTTGTGTCTGAGCGCCTGGAATTGCTACAGGGAGTAAGTCCTCCAGTTACCAGTATTTCACCCCTTTCCTGTGGCGTCCAACGTTGTTCCACCTGTAGATCATAAGTCTAAGTACCCCCCCCCCCCAAAAAAAAAAAAAAACAAAAAGAAAGAATTTAAGAAAAGGCTCGATGACTGGATTCTTAATCTGTCTTTCATGAGAATGCCATAAAAGATGATAAAGTAACAGAAAGGAAAAATCAGAAAATAATTGGATCGAAATCAGAGAGAATATAGTATATTTGATTTAGTACAGGTCGTATGCTTGCCCACAGTTGCCTCGAGTTTGGGAGGTACATACCAACAGATGAAGTAGACAAGCATTTCACAAAAGTATACAGACGTTTAATATTTATTTCCAAGGGTGTTTCTTTAGGAAAACTGTATATAATACCAAAGAAGTTTCAAAAATTCTATTCCTGTCCGATAGATAAGCATCGGTACTGTAAAACAGTGGTGAACTCTTCTTCCTTATCTCTGAGAATCGTTCAGCCCAGAGGAACGGTGGAAAGCTGAGATGCATATGGCAGAGGCACAAGGATCTTCTGAGACGCATTACCTCCCCAGGACTGCTGAGCGTCACGGTGTCACAGATCTCGTACGATTAAATTATGTTTCATTAAGATGTTGCTCAGAGATTGATTGAATAGTGTAAGAAACTGATTTAATGTGAACTTTATGCATAAAATCTGTTAGTATATATATATATATATATATATATATATATATATATATATATATATATATAACGGTTTATTGGACTTAGGCAAGTAATCGGTTGAAAATATACAGTTCAGGTATTACAGATATTACAGAACTTTGAGGTCATGATGGTTACTAGTTAACCAATCATAAAAGAGCTTTAGATTTAGATGTGCTAATTTAGATAGCCAGGGGTGGCAGACATACAGGGATGTTTACAGAGTAATTGGTATGGTTCATGCATTACGAACCTGATTGAACATAAAGTGATGAAAAGTTTCAGTAATACAGTAATTGACATATCATATAGCCTTTCACAATGGTAGGTATCGGACTGTTCATATATCTCTCTGTAGGAACTGTAAGTGGAACAAGCCGATTTTGGTGACGAACGGCGGTCCTTGGTGGAGGGGCGTTGGGGCAGAGGAGGTCTCTGTGACGGGAGGAGGGTGTCAGCAGTTTATTTGCGAAACTGCCGTATGAGCTGCTGGTGTGTGTGTGTGTGAGTGTGTATACGACACGTATGTGATATATTTTCATTCAGTCACAATGTAGATTGCGCACTACCTCAGGATTATTCATTTCTATATGCTATACTGGTGTGCTTAAAGATGCATACCTGTTCCTAGGTCTTCCAGTGATGGCAAAATTACATTGGATGTATCTGTTACCGTCGGCGCATCCTCTAGTCCATATGAGGCAGTGCAAATTCATTATTCATCCTTAAAATTTATATATTTTTACTGATTTACCGGTAGATTTTTTTCTTTTTTTTACGTTGGAGGCTCCATTTACGAGTAAAATTCCACATCAAGGCCGGACATTTAACTGAAATATCCACAGAAAGGATTATGAAAGGGAAAAACGAAGAGATAAGGGAAAGCATTTACGAATTTTGGAGGATTTATTATTCTTTTTTAGTCAAGTTTTCAGCTCTTTTGAGGAGACGAGCTTTCTATTTGTTCCAGAGTTATTGTCATGATTTGCGAGGAGTAATGTCTGTGTTCCTTCTTTCTCCTCGCCGCAGCCCGCCTTGGAGAAGACCGGAGCCATGGTGCTGTGGCCTCTGTCGTGGAACTCGAGGGACTGACGTGAGTACTTGCTCGCTAGCACACACACACACACACACACACACACACACACACACATTCTTGATCATATTCTTGATCGCTGTTGCCCGGGTTGATGAGGTAGCGCCAGGAACAGACGAAGTTAGGCCTCATCTACTCACATCCACTCTCCAGCTGTCATTTGTAATGCACTGAAACTACGGCATCTTATCCACATCCAGTCCCCACAAACATTTCCATGGTTTACGTAGGACGCTTCACATGCCCCGTTTCAGTCAGTTGACTGTACTTCGACCCCAGTATACCACAACGTTCCAGTTCACTCTATCCCGTACACGCCTTTCACCCTCCTGCATATTCAGACCCCGATCGCTCGAAATCTTTTTCATTCCTTGATTCCATCTCCACTTTGGTCTCCGTATTCTCCTTGTTCCCTCCAATTCTGACATATAGATTCTCTTGTTAGCATTTTGTCACTCATTGTTTCCATATGTCCAAGACATTTCAGCACACCCTCTTCATCTTTCTTAACCACACGACACATCTCTATTACCCTTTCATTACTTTCTCAGTCAAACCACCTCACACCACATATTGTCCTAGAACATTTAATTTCCAACACATCCACCCTCCTCCGCACAGCCTTACCTATGGCTGATGCCTCGCATCCATATGATATTGTTGGGATACATTTCCTGCAAACATACCCATTTTTTGCGTTTCCAGATGACGTTCTCTCGTTCCACGCATTCTTCAGCTCTCCCAGAACCTTCGCCCCCCCCCCCAAACATACTACCTATCTCTCTTCCCTTCTCCCAATGGTTACATCCACACACATTTAGACACCCCAACCTCAGCCTTCGAGGAGGATGAGCACTACCCGTTTGGCTCCTCCTGATCCCTCTTTTATGAAATGAAATACAAGAAAGGGAGAGGGATAGAGCGTTCAAGCCTACTACTCACGCCCACTTTAGTCGCCTTCTACGATACATAGGGAATACGGAGTTCGAATTCTTTAGTCCCTGC
>JAYMFT010078787.1:0-14359 GCA_038088735.1 Panulirus argus
AAAATCAAGAAAACCACGTAGTATTCTGCTTGACAAAATCAGGAAAGCCACGAAGTATTGTGCTTGATAAAATCAGAACAACCACGTAGTAGGGTGACTGATAAAATCGCGACAAACATATAGTATTCGGCTTAACAAAATCAGGACAACTATAAAGTATTATGCTTTATATAATCAGGACTGCGAAGTAGTATTGTGATTAATAAATTCAAGACAACAATGTATTATTTTGCTTAATAAAATCAGGACAACTACGTAGTATTGTGCTTAAGAAAAATAGGACAACCACGTAGAATTGTGCTTAAAATAAAAAAACGTAGTATTTTAACAAAATCAGGAAAACCACATTGTTCTTAATAAAATCAAGACAAACACGTAGTATTTTGCTTAACAAAAACAGAAAAACCACGTAGTGTTCTGCTTAATAAAATCAAGACAACAAAGAAGTATCTCGCTTAACAAAATCTAGACAGCCGATTAGATTTGCATTTAACAAAAATCAGGACAAGCACATATTAATGTACTTAACAAAATCAGGGCAACTTCGAAGTATTATACTAAAAAAAAATAACACGTAGTATTGCACTTGATGAAATATGAAAAACCACGTCGTATTATTTAACAAAATGAGAAAAACCTAGTGGTATTCTGATTAACAAAATCAGGACAACCACGTAAAATCGTGCTTAGAAATTCAAGATAACCACGTTGTATTTTGCTGAAGAAAATCAGGACACCCACGTAGTATTATGCTTTATAGATTTAGGACAACCACGTTGTATTTTGTTTTTAAAATCACGAAAACCACGTAGTATTGTTCTTGAAAAAATCAAGACAATATCGTAGAATTTTGCCAACAAAATGAGAACAACCACGTAGTATGGTCTTAATGAAATTAAGACAATATCGTACTATTCTGCTTAACAAAATCAACAGAACCACGTAGTATTGTGCTTAATAAAATCAAGACAACAACGTGGGACTGTGCTTAGCAAAATTATAAAAACCACGTAGTATTGTACTTAATAAAATCAGGAACCATGTAGTATTATACTAAATAATATAAAGACAGCCATGTATTATTGTGCTTAAGAATATCAATACAACCACGTAGTATTATGTTTAAATAAAGACAAAAAAAGACAAGTAGTATTGTACTTAATAAAATAAGGACAACCACTTAGTACTATACTTAACAAAATAAAGAAAACCACGTCGTATTTTGCTTAAAAAAATCAGAACAACCACGTTGTATTATACTTAACAAAATCGGAAAAACCACGTAATATTGTTCTTAACAAAATCGAGACAACCACCTTACATTGTGCTAAACAAAATCAGGATGACCACTGAGCATTATGCTTAATGAAATTAAGACAACCACGTAGAACTTTCCTTAACAATATCAGGTCAACCAGGTAGTATTGTGCTTAATAAAGTCAAGACAGTAAAGTAGTATTTTGCTTAACAATTAGAACCACGAAGTATTGTGCTTAATAAAATCAAGACAACCACGTTGACTTGTACTTTACAAACTCAGGACAACCACTTAGTATTGTCCTTAACAAAATCAGGAAAACAACGTAGTATTGTACTTAAAATCAAGACAACCACGCAGCATTGTGTTTAATAAAATAAGGAAGACCCCCTAGTATTGTGCTTAAAGTTAAAGAAAAAAGTTGAATTTTGCTTAACAAAATCACGACTACCACGTAGTACTGTACATAATAAAATCAGGATAACCCCGTTGTATTTTGCTTAACATCAGAAAAACCACGTAGCATTCTACTTAACGAAATCAGGACAGCTACGTAGTATGATTGCTAATAATATCAATACAAACTCGTACCACTGAGCTCAAAAAAAAAAAAGGACAAACACGTAGTATTGTGGTTAATAAAATCAAGACAACCACGTAGTGTTTTGCTTAACCGAATCAAGACAACCATGTAGTACCGTGTTTAATAAAAGCAAGACAACCAGGCAGTATTTTGCTTAAAAAATCAGGACAAACACGTGATATTTTTCATAATAAAATCAAGAAAACCTCGTAGTATTCTGCTTCATAAAATCAGGAAAGCCACGAAGTATTGTGCTTGATAAAATCAGATCAGAACGACCATGTAGTATGGTGATAGATAAAATCGCGACAACAATGGAGTATATTGCTTAACAAAATCAGGACAACCACGTATTATTTTGCTTAACAAAGTCAGGACAAACACGTAGTATTGTGCTTAATAAAATCTGGACAACCACGTAGTATTTTGATTAACAAAATCAGGACAACTATAAAGAATTATGCTTTATATAATCAGGACAACCAAGTAGTATTGTGATTCAAAAATTCAAGACAACAATGCATCATTTTGCTTAACAAAATCAGCACAACTACGTAGTATTGTGCTGAACATAAAGAGGATAACCACGCAGAATTGTGCTTAAAATAAAAAAACACGTAGTATTTTAACAAAATCAGGAAAACCACATTGTGCTTAATAAAATCAAGATAAACACGTAATATTTTGCTTAACAAAAACAGAAAAACCACGTAATGTTGTGCTTAATAAAATCAAGACAACAAAGAAGTATCTTGCTTAACAAAATCAAGACAACTGAATAGATTTGTACTTGACAAAATCAGAACAAACGCGTAGTAATGTATTTGACAAAATCAGGGCAACTACGAAGTACTGTACTTAAAAAAGACAACCACGTAGTATTGCACTTGATAAAATATGAAAAACCACGTAGCATTGTTTAACAATATCAGGAAAACCTAGTGGTATTCTGATTAACAAAATCAGGACAACCATGTAATATCGTGCTCAGAAAAGCAAGATAACCACGTTGTATTCTGCTTAACAAAATCAGGACAACCACATAATATTATGCTTAATAAAATTAGGACAACCATATAGTATTGTACTAAATAAGATCAAGACAACCACGTAATATATTCCTTAACAAAATCAGGACAGCCACGTAGTATTGTGCTTAATAATATTAAGACAATAAAGTACTATTTTGCTTACCTATATCAGGGCAACAACGTACTATTATGCTTAAAAATAATCAAGACAACCACACATATTTGTACTTAACAAAATCTGGACAACTACGTAGTATTGTGCTTAATAAATCAAGACAACCACGTTGTATTTTGCTTAAAATCAGGACTACCACGTAGTATTGTTCTTAAAAAAAATCAATATCGTAGAATTTTGCTTAGAAAATGAGGACAACCACATAGTATGGTCTTAATAAAATCAAGACAATATCGTTCTATTGTGTTTAACAAAATCAAGAAAACCATGTAGTATTGTGTTTAATAAAATCAAGACAACAACGTAGGACTGTGCTTAGCAAAATTAAGACAACCATGTAGTCTTGTACTTAATAAAATCAGGAACCATGTATTATTGTACTAAATAATATAAAGACAGCCATGTATTATTGTGCTTAAGAATATCAATACAATCACGTAGCATTATGCTTAAATAAGGACAAACTTGTAGCATTATACTTAATAAAATAAGGACAACCACGTAGTACTGTGCTTGACAAAATAAAGAAATCCACGTCTTATTGTGCTTAACAAAATCAGGACAACCACGTAGTATTATGCTTTACAAAATCTGGAGAACCACGTAGTATTTTGCTTAACAAAATCGAGACAACCACCTTGCATTGTGCTACAACAAAATCAGGATAACCACTGAGCATTGTGCTTAATGAAATCAAGACAACCACGTAGAATTCTCTTAGCAAAATCATGTCAACCAAGTAGTATTGTGCTTAATAAGATCAAGACAATAACGTAGTATTTTGCTTAACAATTACAACTGCGAAGTATTGTGCTTAATAAAATCAAGACAACAACGTAGACTTGTACTTTACAAACTCAGGACAACCACTTGGTATTGTCCATCACAAATTCAGGAAAACCACGTAGTACTGTACTTAAAATCAACACAACCACGTAGTATTTTGCTTAAGAAAATCATGACTACCACGTAGTATTGTACATAATAAAATCAAGACAACCCCGTTGTATTTTGCTTAAAAATATCAAAAATACCACGTAGTATTCTACTTAACGAAATCAGGACAGCTCCGTAGTATGATTGTTAATAATATCAATACAATCAAGTACCGCTGAGCTTAACAAAATTAGGACAAACACGTAGTATTATGCTTAATAAAAACAAGACAACCATGTAGTATTTTGCTTAACAAAATCAAGACAACCATATAGTACCGTGCTTAATAAAAGCAAGACAACCACGTAGTATTTTGCTTTAAAAATCAGGATGAACAAGTGGTATTTTGCACAAAATCAAGACAACCACGTTGTATTCTACTTAATAAAATCAGGAAAGCCACGAATAATTGTGCTTGATAAAATCAGAACAACCACGTAGTATGGTGATTGATAAAATCGCGACAACCATATAGTATTTTGCTTAACAAAATCAGGACAACCACGTATCATTGTGCTTAACAAAGTCAGGACAAGCACGTAGTATTGTGCATAATAAAATCAAGACAACCAAGTAGTACTTTGCTTAACAAAATCAGGACAACTATAACGTATTATGCTTTATATAATAAGGACAACCAAGTAGTATTGTGATAAAATAAATTCATGACAACAATGTATTATTTTGCTTAACGAAATCGGGACAACCGCGTAGCATTATGCTTAACAAAAATAAGACAACAATGAAGAATTGTGCTTAAAGTAAGAAAAAACACGTAGTATTTTACTTAACAAAATCAGGAAAGCCACATTGTGCTTAATAAAATCAAGACAAACACGTAGTAATTTGCTTAACAAAAACAGAAAAAAAACACGTAGTGTTGTGCTTAATAAAATCAAGACAACAAAGAAGTATCTTGCTTACCAAAATACAGACAATTGAATAGATTTGCACTTAACAAAATCAGGACAAGCACGTAGTAATGTACTTAACAAAATCAGGGCAGCTACGAAGTATTGTACTTAAAAAAGACAACCACGTAGTATTGCACTTGATAAGATATGAAAAACCACGTAGTATTGTTTAACAAAATCAGGAAAACCTAGTAGTATTCTGACTGACATAATCAGTACAACCACGTAGTATTGTGCTTAGAAAATCAAGATAACCACGTTGTATTCTGCTTAACAAAATCAGGAAAACCACATAATATTATGCTTAATAAAATTAGGACAACCACGTAGTACTGTGCTAAATAAAATCAAGACAACCACGCAGAATTTTCCTTAACACAATCATGACAGCCACGTAATATTGTGCTTAATAATATCAAGACAATAAAGTAGTATTTGCCTTACCAATATCAGGACAACCACGTACTATTGTGCTTAAGAAAATCAAGACAACCATATAGATTTGTACTTAACAAAATCTGGACAACCACGTAGTATTGTGCTTACGAAATCAAGACAACCACGTTGTATTTTGCTTAACAAAATCAGGAAAAACCAGGCAGTATTGTTCTTGAAAAAACAAAATCAAGACAACCACGTAGTATTTTGCTTAATAAAATCAAAACGAACCCGTAGTATTTTAACTAAATTACGAACACCATGTAGCATTGTGCCTAAAAAAAATCAAGACAACGACGTAATATTTTGTTTAACAAAATCAGGACAACCTCGTAGTATTTTCATTAATAGAATCACTACAACCAAGTAGTATTTTCCTTAGAAATAGGGACAACCACGTAGTATTGTGCTTAATAAAATCAAGACAACCAAGTAGCATTTTCCTTAACAAAATCAAGACAACCATGTAGTATTATGCTTTATAAAATCAAGACAATTACGTTGTATTTTGCTTAACATAATCAGGAAAACTACGTGGTGCTGTGATTAATAAAATCAACACAACCACGTAGTACTGTGCTTAATATAATCAAGACAACAAAGTAGAATTTTCCTTAACAAAATCAGGACAGTCACGTAGTATTGTACTTAAGATTAAAATAACGTACTAATTTGCTTAACAATATGAGGACAACCACGGACTATTGTGTTTAAGAAAATGAAGACAACCATGTAGATTTATACTTAACAAAATCAGGACAACCATGTAGTACTGTGCCTAACAAAATCACGAAAACAATTCAGAAATGAACTTCACAAAATCAAGACAACTATGTAGTAATATGCTTAATAAAATCAATAAAACCATGGATTATTGTGCTTAAAAAACAGGACATTCTAGTAGTATTGTGCTTAATAAATTCAAGACAAGCAAGTAGTATTGTGCTTAATAAATTCAAGACAAGAAAGCAGTATTTTCCTTGGGAAAATCAGGACAACTATATTGTATTGTGCTTAATAAAACCAAGACAACCATGTTGTATTTTCCTTAAAAAATCAGGACAACCACGTGGGTTTATTTTTCCATAAAATCAAGACAACCAAGTAGCATTTTCCTTAACAAAATCAGGAAAACCAAATAGTATTGTGCTTAATATAATCAAAACAAAGCAGTATTGTGATTAATAAAATCAAGAAAACTATGTAGTATTTTCCTTAAAATTAGGACAACCACGTGGTATTGTGTTTAAAAGAATAGGACAACCATGTAGTACTGTGTTTAAAATGAAAACAACCACGTAGTATTTTCCTTAAAAAACAGGATAACCACGTAGTATTGTGCTTAATAAAATGAAGACAAACATGTAGTATTTTGCCAACAAAATCAGGACAACAGTGTAGTACTGTGCTTAATAAAATCTAGAACACCACGTAATATTTTCCTTTAAAAATCAGGAAAACCACGTGGTGCTTTCCATAATAAAATCAAGACAACCACATAGTATTTTGTTTAAAAAAATTGGGAAAACCACGAAGCATTGTGCTTAACATAACCAGGACAACCACGTAGTATTATGATTAATATAATCACGACAACCATGTACTAATTTCCTTAACAATATCAGGACAACCACAAAGTACTGTGCTTAAAAAATCAGCATAAACACATAGTACTGTTTAATAAAATGAAGAGAATCACGTAGTATATTGCTTAACAAAATCAGGACAACCATGAAGTATTGTGCTTATTAAAACCATGACAACCACGTAGTTTTTTTTTTTTTGCTAAAAAAAACATCAGGACAACAGAGAGGTATTTTCCATAATGAAATCAAGACAACCACGAAGTATTTTGCTTAACAAAATCAGGAAAACCACGTAGTATTGTGCTTCATAAAATCAGGACAACCACGTAGTATTGTGATTACTAAAATCAAGACAACTATGTAGTATTTTACTTAACAAAGTCAGGACAGCCACTTAGTATTGTGCTTAAAAAATAGGACAACCACGTAATATTTTACTTAACAAAATAAAGAAAACCACGTAGTATTTTGCCTAATAAAATCAAGAAAACCGCAGTATTTTGCTTAACAAAATCAAGACAACCAAGTAGATTTGTACTTAACAAAATCAGGACAACCACGTAATACTGTACTTAACAAAATCAGGGCAACTACGTAATACTGTACTTAACAAAATCAAGACAACCACGTAGTACTGCGTTTAAAAAAATATGGAGAACCATATACTTAGTAGTATTATGAATAGCAAAATCAGGACAACCACGTAGCATTGTGCTTAAAAAATCGAGACAACCACGTTGTATTTTGCTTAACAAAACCAGGACAGCCACGTAGTATTCTGCTCAATAAAATTTGGACAACACGAAGTATTGTGTTTAGTAAAATCAAGACAACCACGAAGAATTTTGCTTAACAAAATCAGGACAGCCACGTAGTATTGTGCTTAATAAAATCAATACAACCACGCAGAAGTTTGCTTAACAAAATCAGGAAAACCAGGTAGTATTGTGCTTAATAAGATCAAAACAACAGCGTAGTATTTTGCTGAACAAAATCAGGACAACCAAGTAGCATTGTGCTTAAAAAATCAGGAAAACCACGTAATATTGTACTTAACAAAATTAGGAAAACCACGTAATATTGCACTTAATAAAATCAGGAAAACCACATAGGATTATGCTTAATAAAATCAATACAACCACGTAGTACTGAGCTTAAGAAAATCAGGACAACCACGTAGTATTGTGCTTAATGAAATCAAGATAACCACGTAGTATTTTGCCAACAAATTCAGGACAACCACATAGTATTGTGCTTGATAAAATCAAGAAAACAACGTAGTATTGTGCTTACTAAAATTAGGACAACCAAGAAGTATTGTACTTTATATAATCAGGAACCCCATGTAGTATTGTGCTTAATAATATCAAGACAACATGTATTATTGTGCTTAAGAATATCAAGTCAACCAATAAGTACTGAGCTTAAATGAATAAGGAAAACCACGTAGTATTATACTTAAAAAGAGGACAACCACGTAGTATTGTACTTAACAAAATAAAGAAAACCACGTAGTTTTGTGCTTAACGAAATCAGGACAACCACGTAGTATTATGCTTAACAAAATCGGGAGAACCACATAGTATTGTGCTTAATAAAATCAAGACAACCTCATAGTATTGTGCTAAACAAAATCAGAATAACCACTTAGCATTGTGCTTAATGAAATCAAGACGACCACGTAGAATTTTGCATAACAAAATCAGGTCAACTAGGTAGTATTCTGCTTACTAAAATTAAGACATTAACATAGTATTTTGCTTAACAATTAGGAAAACAGGACAACCATATAGTACTGTGCTTAATAAAAGCAAGAACACCACGTAGTATTTTGTCTAACAAAATCAGGACAACAATAAAGTATTGTGCTTAATAAAACCATGACAACCACGTAGTATTTTGCTTAAAAAATCAGGACAACAACGTGGTATTTTCCATAATATAATCAAGACAACCATATAGTATTTTGTTTAACAAAATCAGGAAAACCGCGTAGCATTATGCATCATAAAATCAGGACAACCACGTAGTATTGTGATTACTAAAATCAAGACAACTAAGTAGTATTTTCCTAACAAAATCAGGACAACCACTTAGTATTGTGCTTAACAAAAATAGGACAACCATGTAGTATCTTACATAACAAAATAAGGAAAACCACGTAGTATTGTGCTTAAATCAAGACAAACCGTAGTATTTTGCGTAAATAATCAAGACAACCAAGTAGATTTGCACTTAATAAAATCAGGACAACCACGAAGTACTGTACTTAACAGAATCAGGGCAACTACGGAGTATTATGCTTAACAAAATCAAAACAACCACGTAGAGCTGCACTTAAAAAATATGGACAACCACATAGTGTTATTTTACAAAATCTAGAAAACCAAGAAGTAATATGAATAACAAAATCAGGACAACCACGTAGCCTTATGCTTAAAAAATCGAGACAACCACGTTGTATTATGCTTAACAAAACCATGACAATCACGTTTCATTCTGCTTAATAAAATTTGGACACGTAGTATTATGCTTAATAAAATCAATGCAACCACGTAGTATTGAGCTTAAGAAAATTTGGAAAACCACGTAGTATTGTGCTTAATGAAATCAAGATAACCACGTAGTATTTTGCCAACAAATTCAAGACAACCACATTGTATTGTGCTTGATAAAATCAGGAAAACGTAGTATTTTGCTTAATCAAATCAAGACAAACACGTAGTATTCTCCTTAACAAAATCAGGAAAATCACGTTATGTTGTGCGTAATAACATCAAGACAACCACGTAGTATTTACCTTAACAAAATCAGGAAAACCATGTAGTATTGTGCTTAATAAAATCAAGACAACCATGTAGTATTGTGCTTAACAAAATCAGGACAACCATATAGTGCTGTGCTTAAAAAAAGCAAGAACACCACGTAATATTTTGCTTAAAAAATCAGGACAACCAATTAGTGCTTTGCATAATAAAATCAAGACCACACAGTATTTTGCTTATCAAAATCAGGAAAACCGTGAAGTATTGTGCTTACTAAAATCAGGACAACCACATAGTGTTGTGATTAATAAAATCACAACAAAAATGTAGTAGTTTGCTTGACAACATCAGGAAAACCACATAGTATTTTGCTTAAAAAATTAGTACAAACACGTAGTATTGTTTAATAAAATCAAGAGAACCAAGTATTATTTTGCTTAACAAAATCAGGACAACCATAAAGTACTGTGCTTAATAAAACTAAGACAACCACGTAATATTTTGCTTAAAAAATCAGGACAACAACGTGGTATTTTTCCATAATAAAATCAAGACAACTACGCAGTATTTTGCTTAACAAATTCGGGAAAACCACGTACTATTCTGCTTCATAGTGTAAACTACTGAAACAGTTGAATATACATACAAATACGTCTATCTTTACCATAAGGGGACTAATATGCTAAAAATAAATAATTGTAGAAACATACAAGCCATCTTTAATTGTATACCGTATAGCTGTGATGGGGGAGAAGGGTGATCGTCCTCGCCCTCCCCCTCCCCTTTGATATGTCACTGGCCTAACAGCAAAAGCCTTGACCAGAAAAGACATTAATGAAAGGATTCTCTCCTTTGTGAAGATTCATAATCTGCACTAATACAGAACTCTTGAAGGCCCTTTGACACTGCGAACATGTGATGATCTCTTCCGTCTGTGAATAGACGTGTGCTTTGATAAAGTCCCCTTCTGGGAGAAGGTATTTTGGCAATGTGAACATTAATATGGCTTCTCTCCTGAATGAACAGTCATGTGCTTCACTAGATAATCCTTACGAGAGAAGGTTTTTTGGCAATTTGAACACTCATACGGCTTCTCTCCTGTATGAACAGTCATATGCTTCACTAAATAATCCTTACGAGAAAATGATTTTTGGCAATTTGAACACTCATATGGCTTTTTTCCTGTATGAAGAGTCATGTGCCGCACTAAATGATTCCTCAGGGAGAATGTTTTTTGGCAATTTGAACACTCATATGGCTTCTCTCCTACATGAACAATCATGTGCTGCGCTAAATATTCCTTACGGGAGAAAGTCTTTTGGCAATTTGAACACTCAAACGGCTTCTCTCCTGTATGAACAGTCATGTGCTGTACAAAATAATCCTTACGAGAGAAGGTCTTTTGGCAATCGGAACACTCATATGGCTTCTCCCCTGTATGAACAGTCATATGCCGCACTAAATGACTCCTCAGGGAGAATGTCTTTTGGCAATTTGAACACTCATATGGCTTCTCTCCTGTATGAACAATCATGTGCTGAGCTAAATATTCCTTACGGGAGAAGGTCTTTTGGCAATTTGAACACTCATACGGCTTCTCTCCAGTATGAACAGTCATGTGCCGCACTAAATGACTCCTCAGGGAGAATGTCTTTCGGCAATGTGAACACTCATAAGGCTTCTCTCCTGTATGAACAGTCATGTGCTGTACCAAATTACTCCTCAGGGAGAATGTCTTTTGGCAATGTGAACACTCATACGGCTTCTCTCCTGTATGAACAGTCATGTGCTGCACTAGATGACTCCTCAGGGAGAATGTCTTTTGGCAATGTGAACACTCATACGGCTTCTCTCCTGTATGAACAGTCATGTGCCGCACTAAATTACTCCTCAGGGAGAATGTCTTTTGGCAATGTGAACACTCATATGGCTTCTCTCCTGTATGAACAATCATGTGCTTTACTAAACTACACTTCTGGGAGAACGTCTTTTGACAATCTGAACACTCATAGTGCTTCTCTCCTGTATGAACAACCATGTGCTTTACTAAACCATCCTTCTGGGAGAACATCTTTTGGCAATGTGAACACTCATATGGTTTCTCTCCTGTATGAACAGTCATGTGCTTTACTAAACTACACTTCTGGGAGAACGTCTTTTGGCAATGTGAACACTCATAAGGCTTCTCTCCTGTATGAATAACCATGTGCTTTACTAAACCATCTTTCTGGGAGAACGTCTTTTGGCAATGTGAACACTCATATGGCTTCTCTCCTGTATGAACAACCATGTGCTCTACTAAGCCATCCTTCTGGGAGAACATCTTTTGGCAATGTAAACATTCATATGGCTTCTCTCCTGTATGAACAAACATGTGCTCTACTAAACCATCCTTCTGGGAGAACATCTTTTGGTACTGTGCACACTCTATGGCTTCTATCCTGTATGAACAACCATGTGCTTTACTAAACCATCCTTCTGGCAGAACATCTTTTGGCGCTGTGAACACTTATATGGCTTTTCTCCTGTAAGAACAATCATGTGCTGAGCTAAAATATCCTTACGGGAGAAGGTCTCTTCGCAATGTGAACACGCATATGGCTTCTCTCCAGTATGAACAGTCATGTGCCGCATCAGATTGTACTAAACATGAAATATGGTCGTTTCTACTGTACTAAAAATGAACTACGGTCCTTATTGTACTCAGCATGAACTATGGTACTTCATATTGTATAAAAAATGAACTATGGTCCTTCCTTTTATACTGAAGATAAACTATGGTTCTTCATTTTGCGCTAAACATGATTTATGTCCCTTTCTTTTATAGTTAACATGAACTATGGTCCTCCTGTTATACTAAACAAGAACTATGGTCCTTGTTCTTACACTCAAGATGTACCATGGTCCTTTTTGCACTAACATATACTTTGTTTTTTCTTACCGTACTAAACATGAACTATGATATATCTCAATGTACCAAACGAAACTTTCCATAGGTTTTTTTTTATATTTTGTTCTTAGTGTCCATGTTTCATTATTAAGCTAGTGTCACTTCAGTGTTGTTCCTACTGCCTTTATTGTTACCCGTGCTATACACTTTTACTGTCATTAGTGTTTTTCATATGCTGTTGGCACTGCTCTAAACTAACAATCTTTTTAATTGATGCTGCTGTTCTTACAGAAATTGCTCTTATTTTTATTGATGATGTTCTTGTTATTACTGATTCTGTTTTTGTTTTTAACTGATGACACTTCTTATGCTACTGCTATTGCTACTGTTTTCTTGATTATACTGATGCTGCTTCTGTTTTTACTAATGTTTCTCCTGTTTTACTGATGCAGCTTCTGGTAAAGATACTGCTTCTGTTTTTACTGTCTCTTCAGGAAAACTTGGAGGCTCATATCATGTTTTTGTGCTGAACACAGACACCTGCCAAAGACAAAAGAGTAAACATTCACATTATACGCTGAGGACATTACAGAACACACCCTTTGCCAACATGTAAAAATAAGAGCTTTATATCTTATGCTTATCATACAAAAAGATGAGGTCGTCAGTACTAATTACTAACACTATACTGAACCTAAATCTTTGATGCATGGTCACATTAGATAGGGATGAAATCCTTCACATCAGATATTGCTTATCAAATATTGATGATATATAGATATAACAACTCTAACGCCAAATTCTGGCGACATATAATAGAGATGAGGTCCTTAAGTTCAACTGATCCTGTTACACCCTAACATTATGAATTACTCTTGTTTTGACACCACATTCCTAACATCAAAACTTTGATATGTAAAACATAAATCTAACGTCAATCTATATTTTATGATGTTGAGATGTTTACATATGTGTAACATCAAACAGGCCTCTCCATGGTTTCTCCCGGCCGCTTCACATGCCCTGGTTCAGTCCAATGACAGCACGTCGATCCCTATATACCACATCATTCCAAATCACTCTATCCCGTACAAATCTTTCACCCTTCTGCATGTTCAAGTCCCGATCACTCAAAAATCTTTTTCACTCTATCCTTCCATCTCTAATTCGAACTCCTTGTTCTCCCCTCCACTTCTGACACATATATCCTCTTTGTTAACCTCTTCTCATTTATTCTCTTCATATGCCCACCCCATTTCAGCACACCTTCTTCACCTCTCTCAACCACACTCATTACTACCACATCTCTCTCATACCCCTATATTTACTGCTCGATCAGACCACCTCACACTACATATTGTCCTCAAACAGTTCATATCCAACACATCCACCCTCCTGTGCCTCATATCTATGCAACATTATTGGGATTTTCTTTTTTTTATGTTGAAGGATCCAGTCACGAACAAAAGTCCACATCAAGGCCTGACCCTAATTGGAACATAGAGAGAATTGAGAAAGGGGGAAAACAGACAGGGAAAGTATCAACAAATTTTGGAGGAAGTGAAAAGCATGTCTCTTGATATGAGCCAGGTCATAGTTATTGGGAGAGACATGAGAAGGTAGAGAGTTCCAGAGCTTCGACGTGTTGGGAAACAAGTAGTTATCAGAACGGCACACCCCTGAGTTGCCGATGGCCACACATTAACCATGTGACGCAGCAGCTTGCCGAGTATTCCGTGGTCTAACTAGTGGTGGGGGCACACAAGCAGCCAGCTCTCGGGAG
>JAYMFT010078798.1:0-14359 GCA_038088735.1 Panulirus argus
GAGAGAGAGAGAGAGAGAGAGAGAGAGAGAGAGAGAGAGAGAGAGCATTTTACACCGTCCACTGACACATTCCTACGCGAAAGATATCATCAACCTTCCAGAGGAAAGATGAAAAAAAAAAACATTACCCAGTTTCGTAGCTCGATGCGTTGGTAATACCCAGGGAGCATTCCGTTCCTCCAACTCTCCTCAATCACTTTCTGAAAAACCTTTCGTCGTGGTTGTTAAGCCATAGTCGGAATGTCCTCCTACATCCACGACCCCGCAATCACTTTTCAACACAATTATCCCGCATGAGTAAGAAAAATCATGCAACGTTTCATCACGCGACGAGAGCAATGGTTTACTCACAACAGAATGTCTGTATCTCCACAGAAATCCACAGTCGCGCCCCCGACTTAACCCCAGACAGACACGATTCCAACCTTTAATCCCTCACCATCCCTTAATGGTTACTCACTCCCACTCAACAAGTCTCTAGCCACACACACACACACGACACACCCTTGACATTCACTGCCTGCATTATAAACAAAAACACAAAAAACATATGCAAATTAAACGCCCTCAGAAATCTAACCAGTAGCAGTTTTGGAAAAGAGGAAAAAAAAAAACTCTTATTTTCCTTTATATACAGATATACTGAAGTGTGCTGTTTAGTAAAGGGACGTGGTGATGAATGGTTGTTTGGAAAAGAGGAAAAAACTCTTATTTACCTTTATATACAGATATACTGAAGTGTACTGCTTAGTAGGGGGAGGTGGTGATGAATGGTTGGAACTCATCCCAAGTGACTGAAAATGATGCTGAGTGACTATGGTTAAGTCGAGGAATAAGGTATTCAGTGTGAACTCGGGTGGCAGAGCTTAACAGATGGTTTTGCTTGGTGAGAGGAGATGAAGCCTGAGTGACGAAAAGGCTAGAGACATTGAGTAACTGGAATGATGGTTGAAAAAAGATGGCGCTAAGAGATAAACGAGGGTGCTAAGAAGTGAAAAGGATATCTACTTGAAGGTATCTGGTGCTTGGCATTGAAAAGTAGTGTTGAGTGAGAGGATACTGAAGTGAGTGAAAAGATAGAACGTTTTGGTGAATATGGTGGCGCTGGGTGAAGGAAGTGGTAGCGTTGAGTGAGACTCAGCGTTGATAAATGAAGGCGGTTGTGTGGAGTGATGGATGGTGGCACCAGGTGGCAGGAGGAGTAGGACGTAGGGAGAGGAAGTGGTGCGCTGATAGACAGAAAGTGTTGCTAGAATATGTGGCAGAGTGACGGGGTAGAAAGTGTGATGAGTGTCTGTAGATACCCCTTAGTAACTGGTGTCTAGTGAGAGTAGATTGTGTTGCACGAGTGTGGCTCACAACAAGTAACCTCTAGAGTCATGCAGCCACTGAGCAATGACGAAATCTTTTCATGAAAAATGAAAATCAATCAACTGATGAATGATGAATAACGCCGAATCGATATAGTGTTGGGAAACGATTAGTGACGAGAGGCAGTTATTAAAAAGTTGCAGTTAAAAGATGATCACGGGTAAGTTCATAAAACAATCCTGGAATTGAGTAAAATTGGAGGATGCGGTGATAATAGTTTAATATTCCCTGTGAGGATGTTGTCTGCTGCTGGTGGCCTGGTGCTGTCAGTCAGACGCTGGTGGATAATGGAAGAGCTGTCCTACATTAATTTGCAAGCTTTAGTATATATATATATTTTCACAAACGCTGTGTCAAGAGCAGATGAAATCTAATTCCGAGATGGGATGTGGCCCGCAAGATAGAGTATTCCGCGTATCTCTCTTGATGATGAATGAAGACTGTGGCAACCCGCTGGCAGTGCCATTAGCAGTGAATTTGATAGTGGTACAGGATGGGTGAGGATCATGAGTAATGGCCTCACCATCAGCCATCACGGTAGATCATCACCACAGCTGCACAAGGTTAGAGAACAACGCCACCCCCTCGCCATCTATACTTAGACCAGCAAACGAAAGAGTGTCTCGGTTACACTTCTCTGTTTCTTCGAAAGGGAGTAAGTATTTCAACGGCAGCAAAATAAGCAAAACACACATTACTTTTTAAGATACGTATATATCTATTAACATCTGAGACAAATGGTGTAAGTCTAAGTATTTGAAGAATAATATTTAGAAATATTCTTATAAAGAACTGAGTTAGTGAATCATTCCTTTGAAAGGAAGCTCCAGATGTAACTGGCGTGAGACCAGAAATCAACTCGGCTTAAACAGTTCTTATTACAATAATTACGTTAACAACTGGATACAACAGGAGTTAACTGCAGTAACCATTGGCTTCTTCGCCTTGCAATTTCCCCCATGATTTGTGTCTTTAATTCGCATTAATGCCATTCACCTGCCACCATTGATCATACTTAATCTCTAATGATTAACATCGCTGTCTCGCCGTCATGATTATCACCTCACCGCTGGTAACACCTGGTAACAGAGTCAACTAAACGAGGCGACTCACCCAGTCTGCAGCCAGCTCGTTACTATCTCCACCAACACCACTACCACCATATCTATCATCATCCTTAATAGCACAGCCTTCCAACGTACCATAAGTCCAACGCTGTGGCCATTAACAAACGCCAGCTCGTCACCGTGAACATCGCCATCAGTAACTAGCCCCACTGTCAAAAAAATGTGCAATAAAGAGCTAACACCTACAGAAACTCGTGGTCATCACCATAGGATTTGGAACTTTCCTCCGAGTTTACACTGGTATGAAGGATATGACGCAAACTTACAGACGTATGATAAGCGATGTCCGATAACAACGCGATAGTATAATACCTTTGGTAAATCCACTAGTCTGAGAGGCGCTAAGTCATTTACATGACGCAATCATAGTGCGATGGAAACACAAACGGTATCATCTGGTCAAATTTCCCTTGAAAAGAAAAGAAATTCTTCCTTTTCCAAACGCGATAAACTGGGAAAGGAAGATCGCCAGGAACCAGAGGAATGTGGTGAAAGGTTTTGTGATCTTTACAGGAAAGGAGTAGGAATATGGGTACCTTTAACTCGAAATGCACAGCAGAGAGTGAATAAGGCGGACTGGTTCGGTAAAACAGGTCCAAAAAGCGAAAGAGCTTAGCGATGGGATGAGGAAAAGATACAGGCGCCATTCCAGCCAGCCAGCAAGCATTAGAAAGCTATAAGAGAACAAGAAACGACTTACATAAGGGTACGAAAGGAGGAGCAAAGAAGCTTTGAAAGAATATTGTGGATAAGGAAGGAAACAATTCAAAGCTAAGTTTTGCCTCCACAGTTGTAACATTATCAGTTCGATCCTTGAATTCCAGCTCTTTACAATCAGCTTTTAGCGTATCTGCATTTATATGCATTACACGCTTTCAGTTTGACAAGGTCCGTCACCTAACATTCCTGACCTCTTTTTGGTAGTGGTTTGATTCGTCCTCGTGTGTGTGTGTGTGTGTGTGTGTGTGTAAAATTGGAAGAGGAGGATGGAACTTCTTATGAGAAACGAAGAAAAGGGGACTTATTTGTACGAGAGGCAAAAGAAAAGGTTCTCTTCGGGAAGCCGAAAGATGAGGGAGAACTATGAGTAGGAGGGGATTAGGAGGTAATATGTATGGAAGAAGAGGGGAAAGATACGTGTTCGAAAAAGAAAGAGGAGGAAGAGGAGGCTACGCGAAAGAGAGAGAAAATGGGAGATTCATAAACTGAGTAGAAGAGAAGGTATTATTTGTGAGGAACTTAAAGGAAAAATAGAAGATAAGCAGAAAGCCTAGGCAGTTCAGACTCATAGTTAGAACTCACTATCTACCTTTAGTTCAACAAATTTTCAAACTCTGTATCATGAATCTACTTACCCATGAGTGTAGAGTACTCGTGGATACGCGCAAGCAAGCTCATAGCATGCAATACGACCATTTGTTAAACTAAAGGCATGTAGTAAGTTCTGCCATCGGTCGGGACTTTTGAGACATCTCATTCTGATCCTGTTCACGTGTGGGTCTCTCATGTACTGTGCTCCTGGTTCAGACCCACGCAAAACGTTTGCTTTATTATCATTCAACAGAGTGCTATACGCTACACGTAACTCCCCTTGAGCCCTGTGCTTTCTTGATTTGGAAATATCATCTTGAAAACTAAATGCTATATTGTGACCGTATTTACCCAGGCGCTGAAGTGGTGGATGCCGGACAGTAGTTTCAAAACACTCTGCACCTCGACCATATGAGCTGTTCTTCTCGCTTACATGTTCCAGGCCCGCAGCATCCCATGAACATTGTTGGTGCTACTGCTATTTCATTCGTTTACCAACATTACCTACATTCCCGTTACTAAAAGTCATCAAGACAGGGAAATTGTCCTTTATCGTGCCTCTTCTACTAGCCAAACCGCCTAATACTTGGTAGGTTATCGAGTAACTTGATCACTGTATAGTACCTGGTTACTCAAGAGGGATACATTTTGAATTATATTAGTTTCCTTGCTGCACTAGATATTGGAATTCTTTACCTTCTCAAAAATTATAACAACTACTACCACTTTAAAACACGTGGACAAGTTTCCTTTCACCCTGCTTCTCTATTTCTTTAGCTCTTTTATGATGTTTCATTTAAGACTTGTCTTCTATGAGCGCTTTAGCGCGTGACTGGAACCTTCGACAAACAACAGGAATACTGATCGGGAAACTAATCACCAAGAACACCCACAAAATGATATATCAACTGGGGAGCATCTCTGTGTCCACCTAGCCACGATAATTAACTAATGCCACTCAAAGAGATTGAAATTAATTAAAATGTAACAAGTTCCTCGAGTGCGTGTTTGTCAAGGGTACACAACTGGCTGGAACGGCACAATAAGTGGGGCGTTGTATATTGTAGGCCGGCAGAATCAGCGAGTCCTGCGCTCGGCCACCGCCCATCGAGGATTAATAATCACCACCCTCCGCTTTAATTACAACCTCCGGACTCTGGATAAAGACCCACGTGAATATGACTAGAGGTAACATGGTATGGATTACTGGAAGATACTTGAAAGCTAAAAAGGAAGAGAGGTGCGTTACGGACAGGATACAGAAGATTCTTCCCCAACGACACTAGCTTACGAAAGAATTAGATTAGCTAGAAATAGTATAATGGAGATTTAGAGGGAGGAGTGCTTACATTATATACGAGTACCTTCGATGAGATTTGCCCACAATGGGTGGACTGGCAGGAAATGTTGAGGAGGAAAGAGAGTGAGGAACGACTTGTAAATATCATAGACAAACCGAAAGTGTTTGATGATTCTATTCATGACACGTTGAACGTTAAGGAAAGATTTGTTGCGACTTTGAGCGGGAAAAGAGTAAGTCTTAGGCAAAATGGCGAACATAAATACTGAAAAACAGATTCATTGTTCTTTTATCTTTTTTTCACTGTCGAAGGCCTCCGTCAGGAACAAAAGTCTCAAGGGCTAAAAGGATGGAGGAGTGCATCCTCCATCTCCTCTGTCCTCTCTCACTATTTAACGAAAGGAGGCGAGAAAGGGTGTGAAGACAATAATTTTTAGATTCTCCACCACTTGCCTCCACAACCTCGCTCCCCCACAACCAACCCTACACCCTAAATTACTGTGAATATCAAGCTATCAAAATGAGAAAAGGTGTGGGCAAGAGAAACTGTGAAGACAGGAGGAGTAGGGCGGGTGTTATGGTGCGTGTAGAGAGACTCTAAGGTTAGGTCGTTAGTCTTGTTTTAAGGAGACAAAGTATGATCAACAATCCTGACAGGGAGAGCTTAAGATTGTTCTGGGCATCAATCCAACACTTCTGGGTAGGGGCGGTAGTTCTTCCTTAGGCGGCTGCTGTCTGCAGTCTCTTGCCTGTTTATTTGTCGTTACAGAAACTCCGAAGGTGAATGTTAGGCTAAATGCATAAAGGTAGGACAAAACTGTTATTGTTGAAGGGTATTTTGTTGTATAGCATAAAGACCTGGATACGACTAAATCCACAAGAATAAACAGAATTTGCCGAAGGATAATAAAGAAATGTACGAGGAAGCTTGCAGAGCCTTTAGAGATCAAAGAGACTGGAAAAGGTACAGATGTTGTTATGATATGCGGAATGGAGGATCAAGATGATCCTCTGAGCTATGGATCGGTGTCATTACCTAGCCCTGTATGTGAGGTATTAGACCAAATGATTTGGAGAAATGTTTTCAAACATCTTCATTACATTACATTTTTGAATGATGGACATTTTGGGATTCAGATGGGAACAATCATGCTTACTGACCTGAGAGATTGATGGCAGAGTCACCAAAATCATAAAGAGAAAGGATGGATGGGTGGATTGTATTTGTTTGAATTTTGTAAAAGCATCCGAGACTGACCACAGAAAGAAAAAAGAATACGAGAGCAGACCAGTATAACTGGGGAGGCGGAAAGATGCATTACGATATGTGTAAATGTAAGAGTTATAAGAAGATTGGTCTCGGGGATGTTCTTCGTGGAAGAAGTTTACTAGTGAGCTGTCTCAGGGATTCATCTTGGGGCCTGGGCTGTTTTTGTGTGTTCATGACCCGCCCGAGGATATTATTCATGCGTAACTATGTCTGTAGATGATACAAAGTATTGGCAGAGATTGGTGACGTGAGTGGCTGTGAAACACTGCAGGGGTCTTTCACTGCCCTAGCGGCTTGGCCGGGTAGGTGGGTGATGAGTTTAATCGAAGTGAGTGTCATGGACTAAGAGTAATGAGGGAATGAGGACGAACACATTGGAATTACGGATTAGCTGGGGAGAATGTAAAGCAGTCAGATTGTGTGGAAGATCTCGAGATAATAATGCATAACGCTTTATCATTCTGCAGACACATCTGGGAGACTGGCAGGGCACTTTTTGCATTACTAGAATTCAGGTTTAAAGGAAGACAGAGGAATTCGAACAGCAACCGACCACTGGGTCCTTTCGAGGCTGTTTGTGTTAGTGGATTATATCAGAAACTCACAGATGAGAGTGGTAAAAGTTAGAAGTTTTACAGATAATTCAAAGAGAATAACCTACAAATTGTCAGTGTGACTAAGACTATGGAGGGGCAAATATTGTACGTCGTGGACTTGAAGCGAAATATTTACCAAGTTTGTTCCTAAACATATCTATGGTACTGCTACTGGAAGGGGATTCTGCCCATTTGGATACCGGTATGTTAAAGTCTCTTGCTATAGTAGAATCTTGTTCATTACGAATACCTGCTAACTGATCACTGAATATTTCATCTATCTCTGGTGTCTGTACGGGAGTTTATTTCTAATTTCCATAAAAATGAAGTCGACATTCTCAACGACTTTAAATAATTTAAGGGATTTGAATAGACTTTAACAAAGAGCAAGACACCTAAGCATAAGTAAAGACATGCAACGCATGTATGACCTAAATTTGAGTATGGTGCACATTTTTAGAATTACGTTCCGAGAGGCAATTAGACGAGTTGGAAAGAGTGCTAAACTGAGCATCTAGAATGTTACAGAGATGGGTGGGTCTGGACTAAGAAGAGAGGTGCAAAATACTGCAGTTACGTTCTTCAAAGCGGAGAATGGAAACAGGGAATCTTATAATGAGTTACAAGAGTTTGATTCGACCAGCTGATGATGTACGTTACGACAGATTTTTCAAGGTTGGAATGGAAAGGACTAAGGGACATGATTGGAAATTGAAAAATAAAACAATAACAGGGGGTATAATGATGATATCTCTTTAAGTAACAGAATAAGTGACACTTGGATATCGTTAAGTGAGAATATAGCAAAAAATCTGAAACCTTTCAGACCAAGGCTGAACTGGTATCAGCCTTCACCGAGATGGCTCGTATTATTACTTTCTCACTTCTCGTAAATACAACTAGGTGATTAAAGATGAAATGATCATCGCTTCTAAATACATACTCCCACCCAAAAAGACGAAAACGTCTTTGCCTCAGTGTAAATATTCCCCACTACACGCATAAGACTACTCTCGCCTCTACATACATACTTTCTTCCACAGAGATGAGAACAGCCTCGTCTTCTCATAAACACACTCTTCATCACACAGGCAGGAACATCCTAGTCTGCAGCGGCTCACGCACACACAAGCAGAGATTAAAGTTCCTGTGTGACTTCCTGTCATGAGTTTATTATTTTCTTTTTTACCGTATACGTATTTTCGGCAGGATACAAATATTGGAAGGAATCGCAAAAACAATTATCTGAGATCCGCCTCACGTTGGAGTGACGTGTGTGACGACCAGCTTCACAACGGGGAACTGATTAAGATATCAGATTGGAAAATGTTTCGCTTTAGAGGTAACTAATATCAGAGAGCTATTGTCCTAAAGTACAGGGAAATAAATCTGCTGGGAGCCCACTTGCAAACCGATGTGGTATTGGCACTGGGAGAAGATTTTGTAGGCGGTGTTGAACGCAGGCAAGGGCATAACACCATTTTCTGATTGTTGTATATTCTGGAGATTAAAACAGCATTATTCTGATGGTAAATCACCCAGGACTGTAAGATTTATTTCATAGTGTAAGTAATTCTGACAAATTGCTGGTCCATTTATTGCAGTCATATATTATAAACTACTATGCAGTATTCGAGATACGTATCAAATTTTATATACACAGACATGATAAACGAGTGAAGTATGGAATGACCGAGATGTAAAGCAACTGTGATTCCTGACTGGTCCTGCCCTAAACCTGCTGTTCTCTTTTCAGACTAAAACATTATTTCACATTACACGCGTCTGCTGTACTTGAACTGTTAACTGTCATTATTAAATTATCACAGACATCGTACTCGGTCTTATCATTCCATCTCTATCTCTCTGCCTCTTCTACAATCGTTTGTTCAAACTCTGTTTTCACTCACTGCAATTCGTTGCTAGTAGCATTTATGGATCCGGAGAAAGCATATGATAAGGTTGATAGAGATGCTTTGTGGAAGGTTTTAAGTCTATAAGTGTGAAAGGAAAGCTGCAAGTAACAGCGAGAAGTTTTCATCAAGGGTGTGAGGCATGCCTACGAGTGGGAAGAGAGGAGAGTGAGTTGTTCAAACGAAGGCTGGTCTGAGGCAAGATTGTGTCACCATGTCACCATGGTAGTTTAATTCTTTTATTTATGGAGGGCTGAGGGTAGTAAATACGAGAATCTTGGAAAAAGGGGCGAGCATGCAGTGTGTGTGTGTGGGGGGGGGGGTGGAATGAAAGGGCTTTGGAAGTGAGTCAGGGCATGTGAAGCGGCCGCGTAAACCACAGGAAAGGCCCAATGGGGCCAGTTGTGGTTTTGGTGCATTACACATGACAGTTAAAGAATGGATGTGAGCGGATGCGGCCTTTCTTCGTCTGTTCCTGGCGTTACCTAGCTAACGTGGCAAACGGAGATCAGGTGTGTGCATGTGCGTGTATGAGTGCGTGTGTGTGTGTGTGTGTGTGTGTATTTTTTCTTTTTTCCTGCATTCATCTTTGCCATGCATAGTTTACCTCTTATAAACATTACTTTTTCTTATATTTATATTCCAGCAATGTTTCTTTCGCATTCTGTTTACACCAATTTCGCTAAGAAACTTAGTAACAAGTGTGAAGGTCCTCCCAGCTCGGAATCTACCGATATCTCATGCAATGTAATTCTGTTTATCTTCACCCACAAAAAAAAAAAAAATGTAAAGGTTCTGCTGGTTATGACGTAATAAAAATGCACAAAAAAATATTTGGTAAATGAAGATCCGCATTTTTCTCCCGCTAAGAAACAAGAGAGGTGGTCATTCCTCACGTGTGCCATCAGAATCGAATCTTTCTCATCGAACGATACAGGATTATTTTCCTTCTTGTGTCTGAAGGCTCCCAGTCATTAAAAAACATGTTCTAATGGAGGCCAAAGTCCGATTGAAAAAAATGGGACAAAAGAAAGAGAGAAGAATAGAGAGAGAGAGAGAGAGAGAAGAGTCTATGAATCTTCGAAAAAGCGGGAAGATTGTCGTTTGAAAATGTAATTATCAAGAAATTCACGAGAGTGCAGAGAGTTTCGAAGGTCCTTTTTAAAGTCATATCTTAAATATCTCACTGACGGCGCAATAATTTTAGGGGTAGTACGATCGCTGTTCACAGAGAACAGTGGTGGGCAAAGCTTAGAGAGAACAAAAAATAGCATGGTTCACGCAACGAAACATCAGGCGACATTTACAGAGCACATCACACAAGCAGTGTGAATAAAGGACTCACATACTGAATTCAGAGAGCAGCGTTACAAAATCGTGGTCGCGATGGCATTGTCCTCGGACTGTGGTAGCTAACTCTTGAAGAGCTCCCTGCCAGTCCTAAGGATTACGACACGTGTATACTACTGTGATGCGCTGAATGACTGGACTTCCTCCTCCTTCGACGAAAGCTAATGCATTCTACAATGTCCTCATAAGTCTGTCACGCTGCTTAACATACAGTCCAGCGAGTTTTCGTAAGCAATGCTAACACAGCGATGCTACACATACGAACAAGTGCTCTCCATTGTTGCGTTTGCTTACTGTATGTAAACCGAGGAATTTCCTGGCAGTCTTTTTATCTATAAAGGAAGATCATGTCAATCGTAAGCGTCTCTTTGTGTCTCAGCTGATATCCATGGCATTCCCAGTAGCAAATGCAGGTGCCAAGTACGAGGCAAAGAAGTATACTGTACTAACCAAAGTCGGTTTACTATTATGTAACCTGACAGGTTATCTTTACCAGTTACAGCCAGACAAGGGAGCCGTTCATGATGTTATAGTTCCTTGATGGAAGCAAAGTTTTATATATTATCTATAACGTGTCCATAACATCATAAAGTTATCGTGATAACTTGAAAACTAAAGGTTATGCAAACGTAACCCTTTTGTTCCAGTAAGATCTTGAGTGACGCATTGAGATCTTCACATAAACAGTGTAACCTTCATCTGACTGCTATGTAGATGATACATAAGAGGACCAGCCGATGGGATCTGCCTCTTGCGCTGTATTCTTTCCTGACCATACGTGCCCTAGTACACAAAGGTGTTGCATGTTGTTAAAAATGCTGAAGAGTGATGTGAACACTAAGCTCATTCCAGTGTGAGTGATTGTATCTTTAAGATATGTCACCAGTGTTTTCTGTTTACTTATTACGAGAGAACATGAATTTCCAATCCTCCCCGTTTGTGCAGTTTACATATAAAGAGCCAAATGTGTGTACTGTAAGCAAGATATAGACGTATCACATCAGAATACGGTGGTGATTCACTATATAAGCGAATTCGATTACAGGAAAAGAGTGACATGATGGGAGATGAGTAATGATGCAAAACATCTCAACGGTTTAACCCACGCGTGTTTAATTGCGTCTACATGACCAGTACCAGCGAAGTATTTTCTTTTTCATCACTCAGCATCGCTGCAGACATGCAAAGTACGTATCATGAACCACGATTCACAAAAGCACATACGATAATTGTGTTTCAAGAAGGCCAGCAACTCACAATCAACCCGAGGCATCTCCTGCTGTTATCATCTCCGAAGAATAATTGGCTAAATGAGTAAAACTCATTCCCGAATTGATCGTAGTAACTTGTCAAAATAAACTATTGCCAAGTGGTGCCTCCAACTCATGCTGGTGAGTGATATGCAATCCAGATTCTATTATCATTATTACAAAAGTAATATGAATTCATACAACGACTAATTTTCATCGTCTTCCAGCAAACTTCGTCTTTCTCTCTCTCCGAATTATCTCCAGCGGTACTGATGTCAGCCAGCAAAATCTGTAATACTCTCAGCGTTACCATGTTTGTCGTAAGATGCAGTTTTTTTTCTGTTATTCTGACTCTAGGTCAGATTAGGCAAGACACTACACACAGGGGAGTGAGTCTCTGCACTGCCGACTGTTAAAAGCCTTCCTTGGTAATAACCAACCCTCTTGGTTCAAATCTCTCTTCGCTCACAGTGTTAATTTGTGTCACGTGAGTTCGCTGTTTATTCTAATTTTTTCCTTCTTTAGACACGCAAATATATTCTGCCTTATTTGAAAATAAATCTCTGTTTTTCAAAAAACCTACATAGATCTTAAAAACAAACCATTCAATGTCCTTTTGAATCGTAGCAAATTGAAAATAAGACTCTAAAACGATATAAACGTTATGATAAGCTTACTTGGCTCCAACCTAGTGCACGTTCGTACATGGTGTAGATTGGTTGTCTTCCAGATCGTCTCGAAACACTGTTTCTATACGCTCTGTCCGTAAGCCATATGATCCCCAGATATTAGTGGCATAGACATTCACAAACGTTTTACATGCAGGCAAAATTAAGATACTCATGAGCTCTGCTAAGTAGCATGATGAGAACGAGGAAGAACACTTAAATGTATTGTGTGTGTGTGTGAGAGAGAGATGGATAGATGGATAGATAGATAGATAGATAGAGAGATAGATAAATAGATAGATAGATAGATAGATAGATAGATAGATAGATAGATAGATAGATAGATAGATACACACTGGACTGTAACAGTTCACAGCTCAGGTTTACGTATACAAAAAGCATGGCTTCACTCCATGAGATCGTGTAAATATATAAGGAACCCACATACACATAAAAAAACACTTTACAGAGACAAAACTCTGGTTTCTCCTAAAAGAACAGACGAACTGCAAATATTATAGCCACTGCCTATGCTGATAATCAGGTTCATAAGGATAAGTGATAGCACAATCAAGGAAATTTAGAAAATAACAAATACCTATTTTTTCTTCAGGATCTAAACTCATATACATACACCTCGATGCACAGTTGGTAAACACACACAAATACTCGTACTTCTGTCTGTTATCCTTAACTTTATTTTTTTCTGAACATGACACACTCGCACATAAATCTTCATTCGTTTGGTATGTTACAGAACTATCCAATTACTCAGAGAGTTAAGTAGAGGTACCGATATATCCCAACATACCTACGCAATCATTGCGGCATACGCCTGACCGCGTTATACCCATTGAGCGGGACGTTACACAGAAATAACATGGAAATAAATCATCAGAAGTACTGAAAGTAGTACTGTAAGTAGACTTCTCTTTATGGTCGACTGTTATTCTATGTACGCATGTATGAAAAATGCTTCTGTACATCACGGTCATATGAAACTTGTTGTACAACGGGAAACTGTACATTTATCTTAGGTATCGACAACGATACAGTCGCGTTCTTGGAGGCTGATAATTGAGCGCTATCAATAAAGAAATGGGTGATACTGGGACTTAAAAGAACTACTTTTTATATATAAAAAAATCTTTCGTCCATGTGACAGATTCCTGTTTGTGATAGATGGTATCATTTAGATTTCGTTAACCAATCTTTATCATTGGTCTTCATATCATTATTTATATAATAGAAGTAGTAGTAGTAGTAGTAGTAGTAGTAGAAGTAGTAGTAGTAGAAGTAGTAGTAGTAGTAGTAATAGTAGTAGTAGTAGAAGTAGAAGTAGAAGTAGTAGCAGTAGTAGTAGTAGTAGAGTAGTAGTAGTTGTAGAAGTAGTAGTAGTAGTAGTAGTAGTAGTAGAGTAGTAGTAGTAGTAGTAGTAGTAGTAGTAGTAGTAGTAGTAGAGTAGTAGTAGTAGAGTAGTAGTAGTAGTAGTAGTAGTAGTAGTAGTAGAGTAGTAGTAGTAGCAACAGTAGTAATTATTGGTACTACTACTACTACTATTTCTACTCCTACTACTACTGCTGTTGCTGCTGCTGCTAATAATAATAATAATAATAATAATAATAATGATACTAATAATAATGATAATAATAATGATAATCACAGTAACAATAAATTCTACGGTAAATATAGTGAACTACAAAAGCAGTCAGATATAAATAACCAGGTCCAGCGAGCTGTTGCTGGTGCTGTTCTTCAGTGTGGGAAACAAAGCGAAATATTTTTTCCCAAATTCAGGGGTTTCAAACTGGACGATTGACACAGCGGGCAGCGGACAAAGGACATTGCCTTACCGCAGTCAGAACCGGGTTGCTACCCGTGACCCACTGGTAAAAAAAAAGACCACCCACTGGCAAAAAAAAAAAGACCACCCACTGGTAAAAAAAAAAAAACACCCACTGGTAAAAAAAAAAGACCACCTACTGGTAAAAAAAAACACCCAATGGTAAAAAAAAGACCACCCACTGGTAAAAATAAAGACCAACCACTGGTAAAGAAAAGACCACTTGGAGCTCGGAAAGCCAAAGCGGTACTGTGCGTCAGAGGCGATTCAAAACGACGCTATGAACACCATTGCCGAGAGAGTGGGTGACTCCTGGTCTGGTTGCGTCAAATGCCCGTGATAATGAGAATGGCCACATAT
>JAYMFT010078809.1:0-14359 GCA_038088735.1 Panulirus argus
AGAGAGAGAGAGAGAGAGAGAGAGAGAGAGAGAGAGAGAGAGAGTGAGAGAGAGAGTGTGTGTGTGTGTCTAGGTCGGAGAGAAACAGAACGAGAGAGAGAGAGTATGGACAGCAACTAGAGAGAGAGAGAGAGAGAGAGAGAGAGAAGGTGGTGACGACTAGTTTGGGACGGCGTCTAAGGCAGGAGGAGGTACTTGGCCCCTGACAGTGTTGAGGGGACAGTTACGGAGACGATGAGACAGTCTAGACTGGGTTTGGAGAGAGAGAGAGAGAGAGAGAGAGAGAGAGAAACGTATAACTGACCTGCAGGAGGGAACACCACTTCAAGTAGACAGACGACGTAAGTCAAGACGAAGAGAAACAACAATAATAATAATAATAATAATAATAATAATAATGATGATAATGATGGATGCATTTGCGTGCAACGAAAAGTCGATGGGAATACAGAAGGCCGTTGTTGCCACTGTAAACATCGACCTCGGCGCCTTCGAGTGAAACCCCCTGGCGGGGCGGGGCGGGGCGGGACGGACGGAGGAACGAACCAAAGAGGTTTACGCTGGGCGAAGCGGTAGCTTCGTTCCGTGAGGTTGAAAATATCCAAAAAGGGGGGAGGGAGGGGGTGGGGGGGGGCTTTTACTTATTCTTATCTAGCTTTTTATTCTTTTCTGGGGGGGGGGGGCGGCCGGCGGGCCTTTCAGACGTACACACACACACACACACACACACGTCTGAGGAAACTAATCCAGACGCATTTACGGATCGGTCAGCGAAAAGAATGGGGATCCCAGCGAAGAAAACGAGAGAGAGAAATATATGGCTCATAAGGGAGTCGAAGTCCCGAACGAAGCCGCTGCGAGCTAGCGAATCTCCCGACGCAGGGATACTCACTTCGCTCCCGCATGAGCTCTCGTGGTGGTGAGGGGAAAAACCCGCCTTGTGGCACTCATTAAGCCCTCATATTTGCCGGCCCCCCCCCACCACCACCACCATCCCCTCCCCCCTTCCACCAGAGCAGCAGCCGCAGGTGACAATCTAATTATTAGTAATCACAAAATACAACTAATATAATTTGTAGAGGGAAAACTCCGGGCAGAAATAAGCAACTTTTGAATGGGATTTCACGACATCCAAGGAAATCTCCAGCCGGCAAAAGAACACAAAAGCAGGAGGCAGACTTCTGTCCCGCTTTTTTCCTCGAGGTAACTCAATCCTCCGTATTTCCCCCACCCTCCCCCCTCCAGTGATTGATCTAATCAGCTAATCGGCCAATCATTCTCCTTCTTTTGTGGCTGGTGTTAATCATCAGGTACGGTGATTACAGAAAAGGCCTGCGGGGGGAAGTGTGAATGTACGTCCAACTCCCTGGCGCAATTGTGTCATTACCGCAGCAAGAAAAAGCGAAGCGGAGTTTTCCGGCTTAACCGGGACGGCGTCATCTGCAAACAAGCTCGAAATGATAATAATAATAATAATAATAATGATAACAATGATAACGTTGCGGGGCTCGCGCACGCATATATCTCTGTAATAACCAAGGGTTCATTAACAACTTTGGGAAATAATTCCTGAACTTTTCTGCAGGAATATTGTTTGTTTATGATGAGCGTCGTACATGTTTTCGGAATATTCTTATTGTTTTCGCAAATACTCCGGGGGGGAGGGAAGTCGCGCAGCGAGATGGGTTTATATCGAAGTGCGGACGTGGTTTAACTAGTCATTGTGGGAATATGGTTTAACAAGTCGCTGTGGGAATGCGGTATCTAACCGGCCAGTGTGGGGGTATGGTTTAACTATTCACAGTGAAAATATGGTTTAATCAATCCCACAGCCACTTATTAAACCATATACGGACACTAGTATTAGGAATACGGCTTAACCGGTCACTGTGGGGGTGTTGTTCAAAATAATCACTGCAGAAAAATGGTTTAACTAGTCACTGTAGAAATGTTCTAACAAGCCAGTGCAGGATAATGGTTTAAAAACCTACAATTTGTGATCAAATCACCCCTAACCCTTCCCTTTTTATTTCATGGACAAATTCAAGACTTCTAACTCTTTCCCGTAACTCAGTTATTTCACCTCTGTCGCCACCTTCACCGCCCTTCTCTGGACCTTCTCTATCGGTTCTTTGCGCCATTTTCTAGTTCTGGTGGTCTCATGTAGGAGAAGTGAACACCTTGATCAATATCTCCTTATCCCAACACCTGAATGCTACTCTGAAATTTGCTGAGAGATAGTTTGTTTCCGTAGACTTATTTTGAGATGGGATTCTGGTGACAGGTTAGGTACAATGTCGACTCCCAAGTCTCTCTCTCTATCTATTTTTCTCATACACATACATTCCAGGAGATTATTTCCTCCTAAATACAGGTAATGTTCGTATCGAGGGCCCTTCTTTCATTGTAATTACCCGTCTGTACTGTGCGGAGAGGGAGGGGGGCGGGGGGGTCTGTCTTACACTCGAGGGGGCTCGCCATCTCTTAGAACATCCTCTGTTTTCATGCGACTTCTTAAAATTTCTGTAGCCTCTCTGCACTAGACCATACTTCCAGTGCGTACTGATGTGTACAGAAAGACACGCTCTGCTGTCTTCATTGTGCCACTGGCGCCAAGAACAGACAGACAGAGCCCGTCTGTAAATATCGCTGGACAGAACGCCTTTCCAGCCCGTCTGTATAACGCTGGACACAGAACGCCTTTCCAGCTCGTCTGTATAACACTAAACAGAACGCCTTTCCAGCCCGTCTGAATATCGCTGGACAGAACGCCTTTCCAGCCCGTCTGTATAACGCTAAACACAGAACGCCTTTCCAGACCCATGCTATACCTTACACCCAACACACGCTAAGGACAAAAAAAAATCTTAACAACGGTAAAACTGTTCACCGGGACTTCCCTTCTCGCTCTCGTCTCCCCTCGCAGGTGTGGTTCCAGAACAGGCGGGCCAAGTTCCGCAAGCAGGAGCGGCTGGCGCAGCAGAAGGCTCAGCAGCAGCAGCAGCAGCAGCAGCAACAGCAGCAGCAGCAACAGCAGACCTCGGCCAACAACAACAACAACAACAGCGAAAACAACAACGGCTCCGCGAACTCGGCCGCAAGTCCAAACGCCGCCGCTGCCGGCGGCGGCGGCGGCGCCGCAGGCGGACCCAAGGTTAGCTACCGCAGCCGCATGATCTGCATATACTCCTCCTCATCACATTTTGTAATCAAACCATCAAACAATTTTTCCCCTCCTCGGTCACCTCCGTCACCACGGCTCGTAACCACCGCGTCACGCCCCGTGACGTCCTGCTTGTCCTTTCGCCGCCCAACGTCACACCTACGACGTCATCATACCTTGATGACGTCACTGACTCAACCCCCCCCCCCCCCCCTCAACCCCCCCCCTTAGGCCCCCCGCCCCCTTTCCCCCGTGCCATCATACAAATGCCATCACCTCAGCATACACATCGATCATCCACACGCCCATTGTATGACATGGGAGATAACTCTCTCAACTTGCCTCGCATGTTTCTGAAATGTATATCAGTGTGTGCAATAGTATGCAATTTCCTGACTCTGTAAAGCGTCCCGCATCATCTCGTGATTATAATATGGTCATATGAATATATCTTGTGACATTAAATTCACTCTATTAACCCTTTGTGATTTTATCTGCAGTCGTTTATTATTTGGTGACATTGCATGCTGTCATATAACATTACGTGACATTCTAGAAGATCATATAACATTTCGGGACATTATAGAAAATCATATAATATTTCGGGACATTATAGAAAATCATATAACATTTCGGGACATTATAGGCGGTCATATGACATCATTTCGTGACATTATAGGCAATCATATGACGTTTCATGACACTACAGGCATTATAGACAATCATATGACATTTCATGACACTACAGGCTGTCATATAAAATTTCGAGGCATTAAAGACAATCATATAACACATCCTGACACTGTAGGCTGTCATATGACACTTCGTGACACTACAGGCTGTCATATAAAATTTCGAAGCATTAAAGACAATCATATTACCCTTCCTAACATCGTAAGCTGTCATATGACACTTCCTGACACTATAGGCTGTCATACAACATTTCGAGGCATTAAAGACAATCAAATAACACTTCCTGACACTATAGGCTGTCATATGACACTTCGTGACACTATAGGCTGTCATATAAAATTTCGAGGCATTATAGACAATTACATAACACTTCCTGACACTGTAAGCTGTCATATGACACTTCGTGACACTATAGGCTGTCATATAAAATTTTGAGGCGTTAAAGACAATCAGATAACACTTCCTGACACTGTAGGCTGTCATATGACACTTCGTGACACTATAGGCTGTGTCATATGACATTTCGTGACAGTGTTTCTGGAGTAATTATCGCACTCCTTCCTCCTCCAACAGACTGAGAGCAAGACGGCCTCCAACGCCGGCGGCGGAGGCGGCGGCGGCGGCAGCTCCAACAACTCCAAGGCCCTCCACCAGCCCGTCTCCAACATGCCGGCCTCCACCACAGCCACCTCCAACACGGCCGTCTCCAACACCGCCCCCTCCTCCAACACCACCACACTCCACCAGCTGGATCACAAACCCGTTGGTCAGTTCTCCCTCTCACGGATACCCCTTTGAAGTGTCTCTTGACTCCCCGCCTGAGCGTCGACTGTACGACCCCAGGCAAGACGACTGTACGACTCTACGGAGCACGACTGTACGACTCGCTGGTATGACGACCAGGCCACCATACCCTTACGGGGGTAGGTCGTAGGCCGGGCAGTCACCACCCCCTCCCCTCCCCCAAGTGTCGTCGTACGTCGTGGCCCAAGGGGGTCGTACCGTCGTGGCCCAAGGGGGTCGTACCGTCGTGCCCATGGAGGTCGTACCGTCGTTCTCACTGTAGTCTCACTTATCAATAATTTTCATCACTGACCCATTTTCTTTTTTCTTTTTTCACGCCATTCTAGATAAGGTAATTCTTTCCCCCATGATGACCAAGGACGGCTTAACGATAAGTTATCTTGTCTGGCCTTGTCAGGCGCAACACAACGGGACGCTGGTTTGTGTTGCGGAGTGGGTGTCGCGTCGCGTCCCGTGACAACATCACCGGAAAAACTCGCGGTCTCTTGGCGTGTGTTAGGTGGAGAAAACGTAGCGTGTTTCCCGCGGTCAGAAACACTTGGTAAAACTAACTAGAGGTCTCCGACATTCTAGCTTGTGTTTCGTGTGGCAGAAAACACCATCAACACTCGCGATCTAGGCGTATCTGACGGGACAGTCTTTGCGTGAGGTCCAAGCGAGAGGAGTGAGTGATAACGACAAGAAAGAAGTTGCTATATGCAGATGACACGGTTTAACTGACCGCCTTTGAAACGGGTCTGAAGTTACCCAAGCGGTTCATCATTCGAGAGAAGTACCACCAGCACTTTCAAGTCTTAGGGCTATTCGGTGCTGACCAAAACCTTCCGCAGGGGTCACAAAAAAATATCTGCTGTACTTCTTTCACGCACAATACACACACGCGATGCATTAAATTCTATCGGGAAATTTCTCCCGTTCCTGAGCAGCGCGCGACTGTTCTGATGACGACGAAGCAGCTTCGTTCGAGTCGCCCAAATGTTCCGAACTCGTCCTTGGACAAGGTTCGGTCTCGCGTCTACTATCGTCGAGTGCAATCTTTAAAATCAATCTCAATCTCTCCTTACGACTCGGACTATATTCCTCACGGTTGAGCCAAAAGATAGATTCGCTAAAGTCGAATTCCAACTCCTAGCTGAAGGATTTCTATACATCTATATAAACTAGCCTAATATTAGGTACTGCCAGACTCCGCCCGCATGGCGGTTATACCACGCGAGGTGGGAAAAAGGTGTATAGATCTCGTCGAGGAACTTCTCACTCCAAAGGAGTCCAACACTTCCCTGCAGCTTATTGTAGAGCAAATTTAAAGCTGCAGGGGCTCAGTAAAAATGGTTTTGGGTTTATGCAACAAAACACTAGCTTTTATGTTTCAGTAATTTTTCTGGGGCAGAATGTAATTACAGCGCTGTAATGTCGGTAGTTCTAAATACGGCGTGCCGCCTTGGGCCTATGCAGACAATTTTGGATTTTACTGAATACTTCCCTTTTAGCCAAAGAGAATATACAGATCGTTTCTGTTTCTCACGTCTACATAAACTGGCTAATTACACCTTAATAATTACGAAGAAAATATAATGATATTGTGATGAAGGTAATCTGAATATAACTTGATCGGGGTTTATGCCTTATAATTCTGGATTATATTGAAAATTATATTCAGATTACATTGCAATACTTTCACAAAAGAAATATGTACAGAAATCCGTAGCGCACCTGTACGACGGTACGACCCCTGGGTATAGTCGTCATGCCTTCGACTCTTGATCCTTGAGGGTCGTTACGAGCCTTGAGCACGACGGGTACAACCCTTGGGTATGACGGCCCAGCCTCTGACCTGACCTCTAAGGGTCGTACTGGCACATTCAAAAGGTTTAATACCCATAAAAAGCTAATATTCCCAATACTGTAACAATGGTATATTTCTCATTGGTAAAACGCATTTGTTTACCATAAGACGGATTCAATGGATTAATTTTTCAGTCATAAAATTACTTTAATTCACGATCACTTACCTGAATTTTTGCTGGCCTGTTCAGGAATGTTTAGACTGTAATAACATGTAATTGACGTACTGAATTACGTACAACTAAATAAGGTTGATACAACGAGGGTTTTACAACACGTCTTGACTATAATGACCATTGTCATAATTGTGTTCCGTATTTCTTATTCTTTTCTTAATTCATTTCCTAACCAGTCCAAAATAATTACTGCAGCGCTTTCTGTTCTTCCCAAAACGATCAGCATCAACACTGAAAGGCATATTATTTGCTTGGAAACATTCCTGGCCTTACTGAGAGTTCCGACCCTCAACTTAAAAAACAAATCAAAAATTATCAAGAAGTTTAATAAGCCACAGATAATCCTTTTTACGATCAGAATGTATGGCGATCATACACCATAAATTCAGAAGTACATTTTAAATCTTTTCTTACCGCCTGTGAATTTCGGCATTTCTTAATGTGATTTTCGGCATTTTTAAATGTAAATTTCGGCATTTTTGAATGTGAATTTCGGCAATTTTCAATTGATTGGTGTTTGTCCATCCATAGTTTCGGCTGGAGCTTGTGTTCAGAAACTTACCCTTGTGGCTGGAAATTTTATGTCATCTGAGACGGCACGGGCAACTGATGCCCTAGCCTAGGGAAGGTACCCATTTTATCGACCAGCTCCTAGGGGATGAAGAACAGCTGGGTTGGCTGTGGACCGACCGTCGCGACCAGGAATCGAACCCAGGCTAACTCGACCCATTTGGGAGAGATGGTAGTAGACGTCTTTATCTAAGGCAAGGAACCTTTCCTGGACACAGCTCCCACCAGCATGAGGGTGATGAGTCAGAAAGCGTGAGGAGGGCGGCGTGCACCCGCTTCCACCACCGTGAGGAAGAGCAGCGGTGTCCATCCTCTCCATCAGGAGTGGGAGGAGGGAGCGCCGGGGCGTGTGTGAGTGGGAGGGAGGGAGGAGGAGCAGCGGCGGCGGCGACGGCCAGGCCAGACCCGTCGGAAACTCAGCAGGTGACGAGGCGTTCCCCGCCTCCCTTGAGGAACCCCCGCGGGCGACGTACTCAACCACGACCCACCGCCATTTTCTCTCTCCTCCTCATCTGACTTACACATTTTCTCTTACGTCTGTTTTTCCTCGTCGATATGTCCATTTCCTCATTCATTCCACATATTTATCTCATTCGTCACGTGATATATATACATACATATATATCACAACAACAATATTGCGTTCACCAACATAAGCTATTCAGTATTTTACGCTACGGACAATAACATTACATCTCCTACTGTCTCCTATGTCCTGGTGCCCGTCCAGCCATCGTCTCCTGTGTCCTTCTGGTTCCCCAGCCACGGTCTCCTACGTCCTGGTTGCGCCCGCCAACCATATCGTCACCTACGTCCAACTCCACCAATCACCGCCGTCGCCTACAACCCTGGCCCCAAGACTTGGAGCACCTCACCAAATCCTCCGTCGTCCTCATTCAGGTCGGGTCGGCCGAGGCCTTCTGCGCCAGTCGGGGCCCCTGGACTGGACTGGACTGGACTGGACTGCCCAGGCCGGGCCTGGGAGGAGGAGGAGGAGGAGGTGGAGGAGGGGAGAGAGAGAGAGAGGGGCGGTGGCGGCGGCGGTTGGAAAACAAAGGGCAGGAGGAGGAGGAGGAGGAGGAGGAACAGCAGCGGTGGCGGCGGCGGAGGCAGTGTCCAGCGTGAGTGTCTGGTGTGGCGCGGGTCGGGCCTGGGGCCTCAGGAGGGCCAGGGGAAGGTAATCAAGAGAGCGCCCTGGACTCCAGTGTGGCACATTCATCCATATTAGTGTCGTGCCCGCGTCACCTGCCTCACTCACTCCCTACCCTCTCTCTCCCTCTCCTCCTCCTCCTCCTCCGCCTCCACTCCACTCCTCCAACCACTCCACCCTCTGCCTCTCTCTCTCTCTCTCTCTCCCCAATGCTGTAATTCACTCCCCTGTTCGTCACCTTCCCACCTTTCACTAATCCACTCCTCCCCAACCCCAACTTCCTTCGCTTATCACCCCATCCTCCTCGACTGCTGTCCAATGTATACAAATTCCTTTTTCCTATTTGTTTATCAAATAATCCTTTATCTATTCAATCCTACATCATTTATCTCGCCATTAGTCAATGATCTATTTATTGCACCGGCTTTTTTTTTTTTTTCCTCCCAATTTCCATATTTTCCAATATTCTTTGCCTCCGACGCCTTCCTGATTTTCAACACTTCCAATCACTCTGACAGTCTCTCTCTCTCTCTCTCTCTCTCTCTCTCTGTTTCTCTCTTTTTCTCTCTCTTTGTCCGGCGCAGACAACCGCCCACAACCCTGTTCTTCTCTGCTTATAACCCATCGGTCCACAACGTGCGACTTGTCGCCATCCCATTCTCGCAAATTAATTGCGCCTCACTATCATCCAATTACCTGCATTGACCAATTACGCGTTTGCAATTCATGCTGTTCTCATAACTCAATGGACGTGTATTTTTACATTGCCATTTGCTATCAATAAAAAGGCCAATCTCCATTAAGAACTAAATCGTTCTGTTTCCTCTACACTGCTATCAACTATTCATCATCAACCCAGTCTTCAACGTCCACTATTCATCATTAGAATATCCTCTACTATCCAGTTACTCCCAAGCAAACGACAATCAACGGCCAATTCAACTTTGGATCGGCTGTTAATTCTACCAACTCATCACTATTCTATTTTCAAATAGCCTCGACTCGCAGTTCGTCTACCCTCTGTCTCCATTACTCTCTCATCAACCGAAGCCTTTCAAACATCAGTTCACTCATTACGTTACTCAACTCGCCATCAATCCCGATTTCCCATTGCTTATCAAACACCCCACCACTGGTAACTATTCAACTCTCTATATTCAGTCATCAAATATTCTGCTAACATTTTTTTTTTCTACACCATCATCATTCATTCAATCTCGACTACCCTTACCTCGTCATCAATCACCCTTCTTACATCCCGCAGCTCACGCCAAATTTGCCGTCAACTCATCAACTTAAACTCATGAGTCATCAACTGGCCATTTTCTCAATTGACGAACACTACATCAATTATTTTTTCTTTAACTCATCACCTCTGTCCCGTCTCCAACCCTTCCTCGTCGACCTCGGACCTTTCAGGTCATTTCAAATCATCAATGGTCTACTTACCATCAATCATCGGCACTCAACCCTGACTCCATCAGCGGTATAAGCTTACAAGTTTTCCCGTAATCATATACCACGGATTTTCCCGCATCGACAAATGACCCATCTCAGTAAAAGCGAACTCTTGAGCAGTTCATGAACATTAGATTGTCATCTGTTTGCCAGATGCGTCTTCTACCGCTCAACGACAACTTCGCTGGCCATCTACACCACTCGTGAGGCTTTTCTATCCCATCAACATCTTGGTACTGATCTTCTTTCCCATCAACACTTGTGTCGCTGCCCTTCCATCCCATTATCAACAACACCTGTGGTACTGCCTCTCTCTCTCTCTCTCCCATCAACACCTGTGGCACTGCCCTTCTATCCCATCAACACCTGTGGCACTGCCTCTCTATCCCATCAACACCTGTGGCACTGCCTCTCTATCCCACCAACACCTGTGGTACTGCCCCTTCTATCCCATCAACACCTGTGGTACTGTCCTTCAAACCCCATCAACAACAGCAGTACTGGCCTTCTTGTAACCCCACCAACACCTGTCGCAATGGCCTTCCAAACCCCATCACTACCCAAGCAACCACTCCAACACCCCAAATCCCCCGTTCACAGCAACGTTACGTACCGTCCCGCAGCGTAAGTCACCCACCGTCTATGTCCACGGCGGCGGCACAGCACAGGGTACGACCCCGTCCGTCCCTCGCGTACCTGTGTTCGCGCCAACCCGATCCGCGTTATATAAATCACTATTCCCTTCAAGTCGTCCTCTGTGTGTGTGTGTGTGTGTGTGTGTGTGCAGCGGTGGCGGTGGTGGAAAGGTTTACCGCTGGCCTCGAGTCGTCTGTCTTTTGCTGCCTTCTCCCCCCTGCTCCTCCTCCTCCTCCTCCTCCTGCCTCTCGCTGTTGTGGCTGCTTCAACTTCGCCTCGGTCCCTTCTCAACAGCCCTTCTACCTCTTCAAGCCCACTGCATTCACGTCCGTCGAGTTCCACGCTACGTAGGATCTGCCATGACTCCGTGGCGTAAGATAACCACCCTCCTCCTTCCACTCCTCCGTGCCGTTAACTCCTCCTACGTTACAGTTAACACAGAACGGTGGCCTAACTTAAACAGAGCCCAGCTTAAAACTCTCCCTGTGTCTGCTCCTCCCTACTCCCTCCCTCTCCCTCTCCCCCTCAGCAGCAGCACCAGCACCACAAGCCTACTACGACACTGGCAGGGAGAGGGAGAGGGTGGGAGAGGGAGACAGACGCAGTACCCGAGCCCCATCCCTCACAGCCACTCTTTCCAGCAAACACTCGAAACCCTCTCCTCCTCTTTCCATGATGCCGGAATTCTGAAAGTATCGGTGCGTTCCGTCCACGACACTCCAGACGCGGGGGCCGGAATATGAAATAATCCTGCGTCTCGAATAATTCCGGCACAGTTCATCTTTATGCAAACTGGAGTGCCCTTCCAGGCGCGCGAAACCCCCTCTCCTCACGTTGTTCCAGCAACCTGGAGACGCCGAGAGAGAGAGAGAGAGAGATCTCCCAGAGACCAACAGGTTTACATAACACAGCGGAGAGGGTGAGGAGGGGAAGGGGTGAGGATATGAGGATAATACATCGCCATAAATAATCCTTGAGGATCATCTACTCCTTATGTAAACAATCCCATCTTTTCCGCGTTTCCAGACCCCCCCACTTTCTTTTATTCCCCGGGCCGGCAGCCATTGGGTCATTCCAGATACGACCCTCCTGACACGAAACTGGGAGGCGTTGGAGTGTCTGGGAAACCAATCTAACAAATGCACGCGGCCCATGTGTTCCAGGCCGCCCTCTTACGCTGACCGCTGACACAATTTATGGAAATGGTTGGACTGGGCTCCTGGTGGTCTCCGTGGACCCCCGCAGGAGCCGAGCCGCTGGCGTGAGTTATGGACGGCGCAGCTGTGGCCTCGCAGGACGGGACGGGATGGACCTGCCAGACAAGGCAGGGAGAGGGGGAGAGAGAGAGAGAGGGCGGCCAGAGGGAGGAAGGAAGGACGGGGGAGAAAACCAGGGGAGATGGGGAGGGGGAAAACGGGAGGAGCAGAGTGGATGACGACCGTGGAAGCAAGAAGAGAGGACACGGCCTGGAAGGAGGAGGAGGAGGAGGAGGAGGAACACGAACATGGAAGGGGAAACTTGAGGAAGAGAACGAGGAGGAGGAGAAGGGACGAAGATAATGGGTTGAGGAACTTTGAGGAGGAGACACAACGGGAGGTAAGCGGAGGAAGATGTGGGGGAGAGAAGCCAATGTGGCTAAGGGAACAAAAGACTGTAAATGCCGGGAAGGAATTAGTAGACGAGGACGGAACGGAGGAAGAAGGGAAAGAGGATGATAAAGATGGAAGGGGGGGGGAAGGACTGGAAGGACTTAAAGGAAAGGAGGAGAAACATGAGGATAAAGAGAAAGAAAGGAGAAATGAATGGAATTGGAGGAAGGCGATGGAAAGAGAAGATGGAGATGGGAAAATTAACGGAGGACTCGACTTGAACACCGACCTGGAAATCCAGCTGGCAAAGCCAAACACCTCTTACTGGAAACGCAAATCAAGAACAGGTGGAAAAAAATAATCATACATAATAATACAGGGGAGGAAGGCTGGCGAGGAGTCAGGGAACACGGCTGACATCAGAAAACACGGCTTACGTCAAGAGGACTGACAGCGGTGGCCGAGGAGGGGGGGAGGAGGTACCGGTAGCAGGCGTCCGGCTGTGGAGGTCAACTAGTGAGGGACTCAAGTTGCAAAAGGAGAGCGTCTGGCGTGCACAATTAATGCACCATAACCTAACAGACGCACTAGAGAGTTTCACAGTACCGTACTGGTACCAGGATTAATGTTAGATAAAACGGTACAGTACCTGTACCGTAGGGCACCGCACGCAGGCGTAAAAGAAGGACCAAACTGTTGTACGTAAATGCGGTACTAAAAAAAAAAAAAATCGTACCGTAGGTAAATATAAGCATAACAAGATCTGAAGACGACTGGGAACGGATTAGTGATCTCTCTGAAGCAAGAGGAGGACTCGATAGTACAAAAGAAATGCAAGACCTGTAGATAAACAAAGGCCTGGAAACTGTGGTCACGATACCTCCTATGATTTAAGCTACCCTCCACGCGACGGTGGAGACCCGCGTTGTCGCCGGGATTCCACCCTTGGCGACCCAGGACGAGAGACGTCTGTGACACAGGTGGGGAAAAAAAGCAATGACGGTGGGTAACACTGCGCGAAGAAAACCCAACCCAACCCAACCTAACCCGCTGCCTTGCTGGGAAACAGATTTGAAATACGACGGTCCGAGTAGAAGTGTCTTACTCTGACACACGCGGTGGTGAGGAGGAGGGAGGGAGGAAGGAAGAGGAGGAGACGCAGCGAGGGTCTTCTGAGACGTAAATGATGATGTGATGTGAGGAAGGGCGCTACGTGCTGCTGAAGGAGAGGCGGCCACGAGTAAGGAAGAGACGACGACCACCACCACCGCCACCACCAGCAGCGTCTGGTCTTATTGGGTGGTGTGATATACGCCAAGGGCGTAAAGTCCCCTCTGAATAATCACGAGTTTTGCTACGAGTGATTTTTATTGATTCTGACGCTGGCTGGCCCGCCGGCCCCCCTGTGGCGACCCTCAGACATGACAGTTTTGGCCTTTGACGTGACCAGTGATGGGGTCAGGTCAAAGACCAGGCAGCCACACCCAGAGATTGTACCGTAGTGCTCAAGGATCGTACCGTCTTTCTAAACGATCGTGCTCCCATCGTGTTGAAGTACCGTACGTACCGACGTGCCCAAGAATCGTACCATCTTCCTCAAGGATCGTACCGTCGTGCCTAAGAATCGCACCATCTTCCTCAAGGATCGTACCGTCGTCCCCATCTACCGTACCGTCGTGCTCGAGGATGGTACCGTCGCGCCAAATGGGGTTAAAGAATTTATCACACACGAAAAAAAATTAGTAGTAACTTCACTTCGCTTCCCATTTTAGAACACCTCCCCCCTCTCGGCACGAAACCAACCCTCCCCCCTCTCCAAACACCAGTCCTCCTCCTCCTTCTCCTCTCCTTACAATTATAGAAGATAACTGCTTAATTATTCAACCCGAGGTAGTTATCTAATTACCACCCGTGTCCACACAGACGCACACTCACACACACACACACACGCGCGCGAGCGCCTGCCTGCCTCTACCCACCCACCTCCCTCCCTCTCCTTACGATTTCTGGGATTCGCAACTTTCGGAACACCGGAAGCCGGGGAATCTCGTTCGCTGTTTAGCTTAGCGACGGAGACAATGGCGGGGCCCCGCAAGGCGAGGAGGTGTTGCCGGAGACCGACCGCGTCGCGCGGCAGAGGCTCCGTCCAAACCAACGCTGAGTTTAAAGATTATCCGAAAGAAAGACGCTCCGTATAAAGTTACCTCTGCATCAAACAGGGAAATAAGACATACATACATATATATATATATATATATATATATATATATATATA